>JARQOC010000010.1:53997862-54179216 GCA_033576535.1 Allobates femoralis | reverse complement strand
TAAGTGCTTACTCTCTCTCTACCATCTTGAAAGGACTGCTCCCTGGCCTACATTGCTTGCGTTGGTGTAGAGGACGAATGGTAGGTTTTAATCTGGGTAAGCCAGGATTTCTTCACCGGTCAGAGCCTGCTTCATCTGTTGGAAGGAATTTTCTTGTTCCTCTCCCCAGTCCAATGGTGGCTCTGAAGATCTTCTCTTTTTAGATTGGCCTACCAGAAGATCTAGTAGGGGCGCTGCCATCTTTGTGTAGCCCTCGATGTATCTTCTATAGTACCCAACTAAATCTAAGAACTGACGTACCTTGGTGATGGTGGTTGGTCTTTGCCAGTCCTGGATTGCTGTTACTTTTTCCGGGTCTGGTGCTACTCCATCTGCGCTGACCACGTGTCCCAGGTATTGAACTTTAGTCAGCAGGTGACATTTAGATGGTTTGAGCCTCATCCCGTACTTTGCTAAAGCCTCAAATACCTCTGCCAGGTGTTCCAGGTGGTCTTGGTAGGTTTTGGAAAACAGGATGACGTCGTCCAGGTATAAGAGTACTGTCTCGAAGTTCCGGTGTCCCAGGCAACATTCCATGATTCTTTGAAACGTTCCTGGTGCATTGCATAACCTGAATGGCATGCTGTTGAATTCTCATAGTCCCATTGGTGTTGTGAATGAAGTCTTCTCTTGGTCTTCTTCTGCAACGGAGACCTGCCAATACCCACTAGTGAGATCTAATGTGGAGAAATAATTAGCAGTCTTTAATGCAGGAAGAGACTCTTCTATTTGGGGTAATGGGTAAGCATCTTTGTGAGTGATCATATTGACCTCCCTATAATCCACACACATGTCCTTCATGTCCCGCAGCATCTCTTTGGCATGTTGGTAGTGACCTGGTAGAATTGGTCTGTGTCTCAATTTAATTGGGCCATGATCTCATGTGGGTATGCGATGGTGTACCACTTTAATCCTCCCAAAATCTTATGGATGCTTACCAAATATTTGCTTGAATTCCTGTGCTACCCGGTAGACTCCGCACTTCTGGTGAGAAGGGGTGGCATCAGTTCCTACGTGCAGCTGCTGATTCCACTTCTCTAGCTGTCCTTTGGAGTTGTTATCCACCACCTGGCTAGACGAGGAAACAGGTCTCACTGCCTGTATGTTGTTGTTACAAACAGTATACAGCATTGCTACAGTAGCATACCAGGTTAGCTTTGCTTCCTCTTTCCCCACAATTTAATACATGGATTGGTACTCGTCCCTTGCGTACATCCACCACCCCTCTGGCTGTCAGTAGTGTAGGTCTATGCTGTGAATATACAGGCTCTACAACTGCCTGGTATTCTTTTCCTCTGAGACCTATCGCTGCTCAACATCATATCATCATCTCACTTTTTGGTGGTAATACAATGGGAAGCGGGTCTGTTACCCGCACACTGCCAATTTCTCCCCCAGTTGAAAGAAATCACCGCGCTGACCTCCAAAGATGACAAACAGAGTAATGGTGTATACTCTGTTTATTTAGCCACTTGCCTTATTTAGCCACATTTTCGGTTAGTACAATAAACCTCATTTCAATCCTGAAATATTACTGTGTCCATCAGTTATTACATATATCACACTGAAATAGCTGTTGCAAAAAAACAATTTTAAACAAAAAAAGAGTAAGATTAAGAGAGGTGCCCAAACTTTTTCATATCACTGCAAAAAAGTGAAGTGCTGCAATTTTTGCTTGTGAAATATTCCTATGTCCTAATTGTCATAGCAGAGTGCCACTTTTTTCTACTATTGCAAGTAGAGTCTTGTCTCTGTGGCTTCAACACTCTCAGTTTTTTATTTTGCTTTGATGAAGCAGAAACTGCAGACATTGTATACAAAAGATAGGAACTAAAAGACTTTATCATGGGTAACACACTTTCGTAGCCCAACACAAAATCAACTTGTCAGGAAAACTGCAAAGGAAACCATTTTCCTGTTCAGACATGCTCCATGACGCAGTCTATAAGCAAATAATAAGACTTGGAAAAACATAAAAATGTTTCTAAATACCGTAATAATGAAGCCAGATATAAAATATTAAACCATAACAAAGTATATTAGAAATTACCGTATATACTCGTGTATAAGCCGACCCGTGTATAAGCCGACCCCCCTACTTTTGCCCCCAAAACCTGGGAAAACCTATTGACTCGTGTATAAGCCGAGGGTGGACCCCAGCACAGGTATACAGCCCCCAGCAGTGTGGTATACAGGCCCCCCCCAGTGGTATACAGGCCTCCCCAGTGGTAGTATACAGCAGCCTCCCCAGTGGTATATACAGGCCTCAGCAGTATATACAGCAGCCCCAGTGGTATACAGCAGTGGTATACAGGCCCCAGTGGTATACAGGCCCCAGCAGTATATACAGCAGCCCCAGTGGTATACAGCAGTGGTATACAGGCCCCAGCAGTATATACATCAGCCCCAGTGGTATACAGCAGTGGTATACAGGCCCCAGTGGTATACAGGCCCCAGCAGTATATACAGCAGCCCCAGTGGTATACAGCAGTGGTATACAGGCCCCAGTGGTATACAGGCCCCAGCAGTATATACAGCAGCCCCAGTGGTATACAGCAGTAGAATACAGGCCCCAGTGGTATACAGGCCCCAGCAGTATATACAGCAGCCCCAGTGGTATACAGCAGTGGTATACAGACCCCAGTGGTATACAGGCCCCAGCAGTATATACAGCAGCCCCAGTGGTATACAGCAGTGGTATACAGGCCCCAGTGGTATACAGGCCCCAGCAGTGTGTCATATATGGCCCCCAAATGCTGGCACTCACCCCCCTCCGTTGTAAGGCCCCCCTGCTGCTTAACTTACCATCCCTGGTCTTCTGCACCGCGCCGGTCCTCCGTGCTCCGTCCTCCCGTCCTCGGCTGCATCCGGGGTCCCCGGCCGTCACAGTAACGATGACGTCATGCGACCGGCCGGTCACATGACCCCGGATGCTGCCGAGGACGGGAGCACAGAGGACCGGCGCGGTGCAGAAGATCAGGGATGGTAAGTTAAGCAGCAGGGGGGGGGCCTTACAATGGAGGGGGGCGAGTGCCAGCATTTGGGGGCCATATATGCAGATATGCACTGCTTCCCCCTACCGCTGATTGACAGGGGGAAGCAGTGCGTATATAATGAGCGGCTCCACGTGACAGGGCGCTCATACAGCAGCCTCCCCCCGCCTCCTCCGGCCTCCCCAGCCCCGGACACAGCCCCCACCACAGCCCCTACTGTATTGACCCGTGTATAAGCCGAGGGGGGGACTTTTCAGCCCAATTTTTGGGCTGAAAAACTCGGCTTATACACGAGTTAGTATATATGGTAGTTTAGAACATGGTCTTAAATAGGCATTTAGAATGAAAAATACTTTGCCTTCGGACCACCCATCCCAATGCATTTTTAATTCAGTTTTAATATTATTATAATTTATTTTTTTTAATAGCCGGGATGGTTTAATTGTCATGAATTTGTTTTTGCAGTCGTAATAGTAGAAGGAAAAAAATCTTAAAAATAAACCTTAGATGTGACTGCTTTATTTCTCATTGGAAAACGAACCCTTATATTAACATCAATCATGTTTTTAAGAAGTCACCTTGAAGGGAGCAGCTGTCAGCCGCCTGGAACTGAAAAATATAGAGTTTAAAGTATTAAGTATAAAAGGGTTTATTTTTTTTTCCTGTTTTTATTTTTGCTTTCAAGGAATGAGCAAGAAGTAATGCTAAGATTAAAAGACCAAACAAGACGCCCATCATAATGAATGAAACCGCTAGAGTGCCGTGCACCTAAATCATTCTATGATATTAACTTCTGTGTACACAACTATATCTAATATAAAACAGCTCCTATATACAAGAATGAAAAGTATGGTACTATAAATTACTGCCTGTGAAGAAAATGGAATATTTTGCTCGCTCTCCATTATAGAGGCAGGTGGTATTTTTTTGCTGTTTAGGTATTCTGTACAGTAGTATCATAAGAGTCATCCTTGGCGCGGTGACTTCTAATACTGACACATTTAGTACCATCCAGAGGTCACTTAGTCACCATAGGGAGTCTCCGCGGGCTAAGCATAATGCCGGCATAAAATCCACAATAATAATAAACCTCTGCAACCTCCAGCACCAGATACAAAGCGTCTCAATGTATCAGTATTATTAGATATTTTCCAAGTAGTAATTCACTTACTGTCACACTTTAATCCATAATAAGCGCACGATTAATAATTTGCCATTATTAAAGAATAACCGTTGTTTTACTTTTTATTTGCATGAATTAATAGTACACGTGAATATCTTCAATTGTTTAAGAAACTCAACAAGAGCTAACACTCTGTGTGTTGGTTGCAAGGGCCAGGGTACTCGGACAATCCGGGGCAACAGTCTTTAGTTCATGGTGGCGACCCCAGAGGCAGTAGCCCTGATGGAACATGTTAAAGGGGAATTGAAAAAGGGATAAAGTTTTTCGTGACTCCATCTGAATTTCTGGTCAGTGGTGACCAGCATTGCATATGGTAGTCCACAAGGGGTAGATGGTCTGGTAGCTAGATGTAACACTCCCCTCAGATGGAGGGAAGGTGAAGTAGTGATGATGTTGGTGGTTGTAGTAAAAGGTGCAAGGGTGCAGAGAGAATGCGTAGAGTTAAAAGGAAAGCGAGCGCAATAGGGTCTTATCTCACATGTATCATAAGGAATGTATTGAGCACTGCTCACCTGGACAGGTTGTGTAGCACACAACTGGCATGCACTTGAAATAGCTGCTGCAGGGTCCACACATCAATGGGAAACCGGAGGCATCTTTATTAATGCAACGCATTTTGGAGTCAGACACGACTCCTTCATCAGGGAGCACACAATACCATTTTGTATTGTACTGTATTCACCAGGATTGCAGCCTGACCAGCTCACAAGTAGTCTGGGTCAACTCTGCTGAGACGCAGGGAATATGGCCTTCCTTACTGCCCTCTTGATATCTGACACTCTGCTATGCCTTGTCCTCTTAGAGTCATGTGGTTACAAGTCCCAAAGGCAGGTGACTACGGGCGCACCGAGTCACTGGCTTGCAAGTCCTCTTGACCCTATACAGTTTCTTCATCTTGGGAGAGTCGTTGATGGTAGTCACTGTACATGCAGCCCAGTAACCTCCAGTTTCTCGGCTGGGCCTGAAGATGTCCAGGCCGAATTGGGGCTGGTACCCCTATGCAGCTAGTTCCTCTTCCCGACCTAGACGGCTTGCTGCAGATTCGGGGTACTCAGGCTTGGGCTTTGCAGCTGACCCACATGTGTCTTGCTCAGTCCCCAGCTCGACTGCAACTCCTAGAATGTACTCCTCCTTTTTGCCTCCCACCCCTGACCTAACTTCCCCCTCCAGCCAGTAGATGAGGACTGCTCTGAATGTGAGTCTCTTCTGCCCAGCATCTCCCTGGCCTTGAGTTTGGATAGTGTTGGGTGTACCATTGTGGCAACTGAACCACAGGAGCATCACATCTTCCTCTCCCACCTTCAGTTTCTGTGAAACCAAAGTCCTATTTGCAGTCCCTCTCTTACCCCTTCCTTCCAACAAATGGTCGGCCTGGAATGTGGGGGTTTTATTACCTGCCTGGACAAGCAGAGCCAATGTATCCTTTCACTCCAAAAAACATCCCTTTGTATTAGAGCTAGTAATACTCCAAGGCAAAAATAACCTTTCACATTTATACCAGAAACATAAAAATTAGATTTCCAGGATCTGGGCACCTGGGGTTACGCATGGCAGCATTTTGCGGCATTTAGGAGTATCAGAAACCTGGGAAATTAATATCTGCCCTTACGCAAGTCACAGACATATCATGTGTAGTCTCAAGCAACTGATAAATTCCGCCCCAACAAGAAGACATAAATATCTTTCACGTGCCATGCTCAACTGCTAAGATATGGCAAAGAGCGGTAATTTTATGAAATGTCACTAGGGCTGAGCCTTCACCAAACTCAGCCACATGAGGTCACTAGGTAGGAAGGACAGGTGGTAATAAAAGCTGGACACACAATTTTGAGGCATTCAGAAGCTTGTAAAGCCAGCTATTGCCTTGCTGTGGGACTGAATTGTAATTCCTTAAAGGGAGACTTTCCCTCCCCCATTGTGTAAGTCATACCCGTGGTGCAGGGTTGTAAATTCTTATTTTAATTCCTTTTAATTTCATGTAACTTGTTTATATCTTATTGTAATTTGTCTCTTTTGTAAATACTGCTGTCACAGGGTCCTTCTCCGGTATCCCACAATCAACAGAGCGAGAGATGAATATCCATTTGGAAGAAAAGCAGCGGCACTCATGCGTCCTGGTGCAAACCGGCTTTATTTATTCATCGTGCATAATTATACAGGGAAGGTGCTCTCAGGGAGGGAGAGAGGCTGGAGGCGACAGTGACCGTTTCGCGGGCACTTCCGCTTCTACGGGCTCTCAGAGCGAGAGATGCATGAACAGTGAACAACCCAAGAACCTTTATTGCTTGAAAAAACATAAAAATCCATAAAACAATCCATCAGAATACTGTATATCCAGGTAGGGGTATGAATGTAAATGCAAGATATTTGACATCAGATAATTCACATACACACAGCCTGGAAGACCGGGATCAGCATGCTGTCTCTAAGGTCTCCCTCAGGTGTATCTCCCACCTCTGGATTATATGTACTGAAGAAACTGACTGGCTGAAAATACTCTAAACTCTTTCAAAGATGAGTGTAGACAAAATGTGTGCGCAACATAGGGAGCCCCTGGAGCTACACACTAATTTACAAATTTAACATAAATCTATACACCAACATATACAGTATCTATACCCTAGCAGATGGGATACCCAAGTTCTAGCTTGAGGGTACAGCTGGAGTCTATTACGGTCTAACACAGGCCTGTGGTATTCTGGCTGCAGCCAACAACATGTCATTAGCTGCCAAAACATGGAGTTCACTCTTTGGCCTGCCAAAAAGAGTATCTACGTGGCTCAAACTTGGGGATTTACGGTTCTGTAGAACTCAATGGGAGTAGATGGGTTCAACAGGGTCCAACCTCTTACACACCAACAGAACAAACCAGAAGTATCACACAATCACCAGTACTTCTGAACTGGGCTTCTTGTTAGTGTGAAGGTTAAGATAAGAGTGGAGCCCGATTTGCACACCACCCGGAGTATACAACTAGATGCAGTACTCCGCTTGTTAGCACATTAAATGCTTCTTCGTGGGGGTGGCTCCATCTTTCTGTGCATAAGGGTGTTGCCTCAGCACAAAGTCTCAAAGAGGCCTGCCAGGGACGACCAGCAGAACGACAGTCTCCCACTGCACGTCCATGCTGACTCTTCCCGCCTTCTTTGTGTGCGAGGTCAATTTATATACCGGCTATGCTGGATCCCTCTAGTGTTTTTGGGAAGTCACTGCAGGCTGTGTCCTTTGTCTTAGATCAAACAGATCCCCATTCGTTTTTTATTTTTGAATGCAAAAAGTGAATTTGTATTGATAAGAACAAGCAATCTCACTGTGTCCTTTGCACACTCTCAGATCCATAGGACACTGTGAGTGGTGGAATCGTGACAATTATTACTTGGGAGAATAATTTTGGAATGAAGGGACACAGAAGGAAAAAACCTGTTCCAGAATAGTGTAACTGAATTAATTGGAGGAGGTGCAGTGTTATGAACTGATGACTCAGGAGTAACATTCAGATTCCACAGAAATCGTTGGTGACTATACTGACCTCAATCCCTGACTACACACTGCAACTAGAAGTAGCCATGGGATGTAACTAACCAGACCTAGACACCTATGCACTGCCGGAGAACTAACTGCTCCTAAAGATGGATGTAGGAAAAGCTATCTTGCCTCAGAGCAGAACCCCAAAAGAATAGCAAGCCCCCACAGATATTAACTGGGAAACCAGAGAAGAAAAACAAACATGGGCAGAGTGAAAGGTTTAGCAAAAGAGGCCAAACTAGCTATATAGGAAAGACAGGATAGAATACTATTGCGATCAGTATAAAACACTATCAAAACAACACCAACAGCAGATAGTACAAAAATTACACTGAGTCACTAAGACTTGGTGCCCTCTATATCTGCAGACTTCTATAAATCAAATGCCAGCAGAACTGGAAATAACAGATAATAGTGAATGGTAAAATTCCTAGGAAGTAAACTTCCTATCTGAGAGCAGATAAACAATTATACAGATTAAATTGCAAACCCACAGCTCAGAATAAGACAAAACAAAAGCAGAAACGTAAGCACACAAAAGTGTGCCATCAAAAAACCATCCACTTAGCTTGTAAAGAATTCCACAGAGCAGAAGATAACAGAGAGATGTGAACTCCTCCAGGAACCAAAGACAACTGGCAAGGATTGATCTGCTCCTAACCAGACCTGGGCTAAGACTTCCTCAACTCCATCAAGGGAAGAAACAGCAACTCCACAAAGAAGACTCTAACAAGTTAAGGCTTCAGGAAGACTTCACACATGTCCAGACAGCTCAAGGTCAGAGTAGAGACTGAACTCTTTCAACGACACCTGCTGGTAGGAAATGGAACTACTTAAAGACTAGGGGAGTGGAAAACCACATCATCTGACATAAGGCCCCATTGCACGGCACGACATTGTTAACAATATCGCTTAAACTTCACGGGTTTGGAGTCGTTCAAGCGACATCATTAGGATGTCGTTGCGTGTAACACTGAGATTCAACTACGATAAGTCGTTGGATTTGACTCACCGCGGCCGGCTGACTCCGGTTGATACAGGCGATTCTTCTCCTTCCTTGTCACGGGTGGACCGCGCCTGCCGGTAGTGGGGCCCGGTGTAGTGCAGATCAAAAGTGAAGACGTCTTGCGGGAACAGATTAAAGGTTTTTTTTTAATTTATTCGTGACGCCACCTATGAGTAGTTCGGTAAGGGCTACCGACGCTGCGGAACCCCCGGGGGATGGACAGCAGCAAGATGTTACGCTCCCCACAGGCTGAGCGGTGATCCCCGGAGGCTGGAGCTGCTCAAGATGTTGTGCGGCAGCTGCGGTTACCTTGTAGTGCGGACGGACAGTTCATAAGGAAGCACGGACACAGAAAGTCTCTGCAACGGGTCTTTACTGTAACCAGCAGGCAGTACATGGCATACAGTGGTTGGGTAGTAGACCGGGTGGACTCAGCAGTGATGGTGTCCCTTAGAAATCCGTAGTGTTCCTCCATTTCTAACTAAGTGATTGCCAATGTCGCCCAGGAATACCAGATCGGGTACGGGGAGGCTGCTTCAATGCCCTATCCATGATGTACGTTCTGGATGTTTTGGGGAGCCTTGGATCCCTCAGTGGGTACGGGAGTCTTTTGAGCACCCGTGTGAATGATGCCCAATCCCGGTTGGTAAGGCCTCAGGTGCTGACACCCGACCGGTGACGGCCCAGGGGCCCGCACGGGGTGCGGAGCCCCCGCTCCTCTCCAAGTTCAAGTTCTAGACCCTTCCTCTTCGAGTTCTAGACTCTTCTCTCCAGACTATGTGTCTGTTCTCCTGCACTACCCTAGCACTCCGCCCACCAGGACCTAGGATTGGCCCTCTGTTCTAGGTGATGCATGCTGGGTTGGATTTCTAAATTAACCAGGTCACTGCTGTGTCAGAGAATATTGCGGCTGCTTTTATGGCTGCAATACCCTCTTGTGACGCACTCGTTGCGGGGCGCCACACTCCCCCTTGGTTGAATACGCTTGTCCCCAAGCGTCACACTACCCACATTACAGAGGTTTTTATATTTTATAACAGGTAATACACTTTTATTAATGACAAGTCATTGTATGCATAAAAGTGAAAAGGTAAATAAACAGGTTAACACTTTGCGCGGACCCGGCGGGCGGTCGGCTGTCCTTAGAATAAAAGTTCAGGCTGTAGCCGCCAAGTCGCGGTGTTACGGTGCAAACAGGAAGAAGTCTCTTTTAATAGCAAAGTTCAAACAACAACTTAAGTCACTGATGAATGGCAGTGTTCCGGACTCGTATAGCGAACCACCCATCACGGCATATATGGCGCTCATAGGTTACTATGTCCCCTCTATACAAGTCTCGGCTTGGATGACCTCGCGGTAGGTGCGATTCCACATCACGGCGCCCCACAAACACTTCAGTACTCACACCCTCCTCCCTTACGAATCCCCACCCGGTGGACAAGTTAAATGTGCTTACCCACCCGGTTTTACGGAATTGTTCAGGCAATGGAGATTGGCGGCGGGCCTCGGCACGAGCCTGCATGTTGGCTTGCAGTCGAGTGTGCCACTCCTCTCTCCGGATACGACGTACCTCTTCGTCGGAGTGATGCGGCGTGTGGATAAAGTCACTACGGCGTGCTGGTTGTTGAACCGCTCGAGCTTGGTGAGCAGTCTGGAGTGGAGCCCGGTTCAACGGAACCGGAGAAGATGCTGTTGCGGCGGCACCCGACCAGTGCACCCGAGCTGATCGCCCGGCAGAAGGGTTCCTTGTGTCTCCCCAGGCGAACCCGGTGTAGAGATCCTCAGCTGGACTGTAGGTCTCCTCGTCATCCTCCTCGACCTCCTCGATAACAACGTCGGGCTGCTCGGCTGGCGAAGACGATGGGATGGAATTCTCTGGATCGGTGGGTGGCTGTGCTGCAAAGTTCTCCTCGGGGTCGTTGTGCAGGACTTCCAGGCTGCCTGCCTCTTCTTCTGTAGCAGCGGGAAGTGGTGTTTCAATCCCGGTCACCAGGTAGGCCTCTGTATTTGCAGAGGAGGCCTCCGGTTCAGGGGAGAAACAGGCGACAGTCTCGGTAGTTTGGAAACTAGTCGCGGGTTCCGCAGGTGGAACCAGGTAGATGTCAGCTTCTTCGTGGGAGCGTATTGGAAGCTCCGGCTCTGGAACGGGGTCGGCTGCGGTTTCGTCCGCTGGAACGGGTCGAGTTGTGGTCCTCACTGGAATAACACAGTCTATGGGCTCCGGTGACGAAGCAGGACAGGTGGTGGGCGACGGTGAGGCGGTTGAGAAGCTGGCGATGTCGTCTGGGCCTGGAGAAGCTGTACCCGGTCGGCTCTGCTGCATCGCATGATGGAGTCTTCTGCCTAGGGTCGCGCTCCAGCTGCGAATCGTCCACTCCACAGTCTCTATTAGTCGCACCCGGAGGTCTTGTAGAGCCTCTAGCCAGAAGTCGGGGCTGCCGTCTATGGTAAGGGCAGGATCCGGACCCGGTTGGCCTATGGCTGCTCTGGCCTCCGCCTCGACCTCTCGCATCAGGTCTTGGAGTCTTGTGCTGGCCATTCTCTTCTTGGAGGGAAACCACACCCGTTCAACCGGTAAACGTTCTGGTAGAGCTGGTGAAGAAGTCTGTCTCTCTCTGTCTGTCTGTCTGTGACACTCCCATTTCCTCTGGGCTTTTGTAGTCCAATCGTGGGAAAAGTCTTTGGGGTCCGCCCCCATGGTTGATTCGAGCAATCAGGGCGGACAAAGAGTTTGGCGCCTTTTGTCTTTAGCCCTCCCACGATGGGGGGGGGGTTGACTCACTCCTGGGCTTGCACGTGGCGGCTTCTTGTGGCGGGAACGCCATCTTGGGCGCCATCTTGACCCAATGGTGTAAAGGCGGGAAAGTTCTTTTAGGGACGAACAAAGTCCAATTGTAGACAATAAAGTCCAGTTTAAGCACAATATACCCGTTGGGTAACGGGCCTGCTCGTATCCTGTTCGTGACGCCATTTTCTGACTCACCGCGGCCGGCTGACTCCGGTTGATACAGGCGATTCTTCTCCTTCCTTGTCACGGGTGGACCGCGCCTGCCGGTAGTGGGGCCCGGTGTAGTGCAGATCAAAAGTGAAGACGTCTTGCGCGAACAGATTAAAGGGTTTTTTTTAATTTATTCGTGACGCCACCTATGAGTAGTTCGGTAAGGGCTACCGACGCTGCGGAACCCCCGGGGGATGGACAGCAGCAAGATGTTACGCTCCCCACAGGCTGAGCGGTGATCCCCGGAGGCTGGAGCTGCTCAAGATGTTGTGCGGCAGCTGCGGTTACCTTGTAGTGCGGACGGACAGTTCATAAGGAAGCACGGACACAGAAAGTCTCTGCAACGGGTCTTTACTGTAACCAGCAGGCAGTACATGGCATACAGTGGTTGGGTAGTAGACCGGGTGGACTCAGCAGTGATGGTGTCCCTTAGAAATCCGTAGTGTTCCTCCATTTCTAACTAAGTGATTGCCAATGTCGCCCAGGAATACCAGATCGGGTACGGGGAGGCTGCTTCAATGCCCTATCCATGATGTACGTTCTGGATGTTTTGGGGAGCCTTGGATCCCTCAGTGGGTACGGGAGTCTTTTGAGCACCCGTGTGAATGATGCCCAATCCCGGTTGGTAAGGCCTCAGGTGCTGACACCCGACCGGTGACGGCCCAGGGGCCCGCACGGGGTGCGGAGCCCCCGCTCCTCTCCAAGTTCAAGTTCTAGACCCTTCCTCTTCGAGTTCTAGACTCTTCTCTCCAGACTATGTGTCTGTTCTCCTGCACTACCCTAGCACTCCGCCCACCAGGACCTAGGATTGGCCCTCTGTTCTAGGTGATGCATGCTGGGTTGGATTTCTAAATTAACCAGGTCACTGCTGTGTCAGAGAATATTGCTGCTGCTTTTATGGCTGCAATACCCTCTTGTGACGCACTCGTTGCGGGGCGCCACACATTGCTGATCGCAGATTTGGGAACATGTTCTCAAATCAATGATCCACGATCAGCCACCTGCTATATCGTTGTGTGTGACACCGCGATAACGATGTCGTTGACGACTTCGCCTATTAACAGCAATGAGCAGGCATCGGTCGCTGGGTTGTGCGAACGATACCTGCTCACAACATCGTTGGTGCGTCGTGCACAATATCAAGACGTGTGACATCTCACAACGATGTCAAATCTATGGTGAAACCAACTGAGCGCCCACGAGATCGTTGCCGACATTGTTCCAACATCGTGCCGTGTAACGGTATCTATAGACACACACCAGCAACTCACCTGTAGAGCCACAGAGACTGAAGGAAATTAACACAGAGACTGAAGGAAATGAACTCCATTTACCGTATATACTCGTGTATAAGCCGACCCGTGTATAAGCCGACCCCCCTACTTTTGCCCCCAAAACCTGGGAAAACCTATTGACTCGTGTATAAGCCGAGGGTGGACCCCAGCACAGGTATACAGCCCCCAGCAGTGTGGTATACAGGCCCCCTCAGTGGTATACAGCAGCCTCCCCAGTGGTAGTATACAGCAGACTCCCCAGTGGTAGTATACAGTAGCCTCCCCAGTGGTATATACAGCAGCCCCAGAGGGGTATACAGCAGCCCCAGAGCTGTATACAGCAGCCCCAGAGCTGTATACAGCAGCCCCAGAGGGGTATATAGCAGCCCCAGAGGGGTATATAGCAGCCCCAGAGGGGTATACAGCAGCCCCAGAGGGGTATACAGCAGCCCCAGAGGGGTATATAGCAGCCCCAGAGGCGTATATAGCAGCCCCAGAGGGGTATATAGCAGCCCCAGAGGGGTATATAGCAGCCCCAGAGGGGTATACAGCAGCCCCAGAGGGGTATACAGCAGCCCCAGAAGGGTATATAGCAGCCCCAGAGGGGTATATAGCAGCCCCAGAGGGGTATACAGCAGCCCCAGAGGGGTATACAGCAGCCCCAGAGGGGTATACAGCAGCCCCAGAGGGGTACATAGCAGCCCCAGAGGGGTACATAGCAGCCCCAGAGGGGTATACAGCAGCCCCAGAGGGGTATACAGCAGCCCCAGAGGGGTATACAGCAGCCCCAGAGGGGTATACAGCAGCCCCCGCTGTATACAGCAGCCCCCGCTGTATACAGCGGTACCCGGCTGTATACAGCCCCCCCCCGTGGTATACCGGGCCCCCCCTGTGGCAACCTGTAAAGGAAGCGATGATTATACTTATCGGGTCGCTGTCGCCGACGCCGACGCCGCCGCTCTGTCACCGTCCGTCACCGCGCTCCTCCTGGTCTTCATGCTTCCTTCACCGGCGCACAGAAAATGACGTCATTTCCTGTGCGACGGTGAAGGAAGCATGAAGACCAGGAGGAGCGCGGTGACGGACGGTGACAGAGCGTCGGCGTCGGCGACAGCGACCCGATAAGTATAATCATCGCTTCCTTTACAGGTTGCCACAGGGGGGGCCCGGTATACCACGGGGGGGGCTGTATACAGCCGGGTACCCGTATATACTCGTGTATAAGCCGAGGGGGGACTTTTCAGCACATTTGTTGTGCTGAAAAACTCGGCTTATACACGAGTATATACGGTAACTACTCTAGCAATTCACAGGGACTGCAAAGCAGTCTACACGTGACAGCCACAAGTTACATACAATTGGCCTTTTTTGCTTTAATAAAATTCCACCATGTTTTTCATAGATTACACATATGAAATCCTAAAGACAATCCTGCATAAATACATGAATGTTTAGTGGAATATTTGTGAAATGCCCCTTTTCAATCCATTGCCTTTAGAGTTATCGAGGCGAAATATTTCATATCTTCCTGTTGGGAAACCTGCAGAAAATTGCCTGGCAGATCCCATGATTTGTTTGTGTCTATTATCCAAAGCTTTATGTGACAGAATATAATAAATCTGGGCATAGTGCTGCAGGAACTCCTATTAACCAGACAACTTCATTTTGATTTCAACAAGGTTAAAAAAACCCGAGGTTGTGTTAGATCATGGGGAACATATTGCGGAAGGCGGAAAAAAAAAATCTATGTAATGACATATTCTGCATTAGTGCACGGAATAGCAAAGTTTACTTTCCCGGTAAAAAAAAAATGCAGAATCCAAATACATGTGACAAAAATCCATTAGGTGAATTCATCTGTAAAGTCGATGTCTACGTCCCAATTTCACTGCCTCCAAGGGCATGAAATGAAAGTTTCTTCCGGAGAATGAGAACCCAGCATGTTTAATAAAAGTGACATTCACATTGATGGGAATTCCATTCCGGTTACTGGAATAATATCTTTCTGGTATTTACATTTTATTACTCACATATTCAATGTTCTGCTGGCCATTCCCAGGTAAATTCATGCACCGGGGAACATCACATATGAAAATAGACATTTGTCTATTGTGGATCTTCCCAAAGAAATTGTTCATGGAAATAATGAAAATCCAAGGTGGTGACCTAAGCTGTGTGGCCCTAATGGGTTGGGTCCTGGTGGGCGCTAATTTAAATTAAAAGGGCTATTGTTATACAGTGGTGAGAAAAGTGTTTGTTTGCCCCTTCTTGATGTCTTATTCTTTTGCATGTTTGTCATTTAAATATCTCAGATCACCAAACAAATGTAAATACTTACAAGTAACCACAAAATGCAGTTTATAAATGAAGGTCTTTATTAACCTCCCTGGCGGTATGATTATGTCAGGAATTTTGTACTAAAAGTTGTACCATTTTTTGGTGAAAAATTTCTTTCACGGGCAGAAATTTTATACATTTGTATTTCCCGCCCAGTTCCGCTGCGGCTCACAGAGACTGAACCAGGAAGTCATATGGAGGCATCCAAAGGGGCTCTCACCGGCGATCACAGCGGGGACATCGCTGGATCACCAGGAAAATGTAAGGAGACTCCCCTGCCATTTACCCCGAGTGTCAGAGGCGGACCTACCATGGTGCAGCTGGTTCAGCATCAAGCATCAGTAGGGGGCCCCCTCCTCTGCAGCCCCGGCTCCCAGACCACCCAGCCCCAGGGGGTAGCACCGCCCAACCCTCCCCCCTCCCCGCTCCTCAGCTATAGCTGCTAGCAAACCCACCCCCCGCTCTGCAGCTGCAGGCGACAGCACCCCCCCTGCTCCGCAGCTGCAGCTGATAGCACCCTGGGCCCTGGAGACCAAGCGGCAGCAGCCAGGGGGATAGCACCCCCCCCATATCCCCCCCCCCCCTGCAGCTGCAGCTGACAGCACGAACCCCACCCCCCCTCCACAGCTGCAGCTGATCATCTAAGGCTGCAGGGACGGCGGGGCTGAACGCTGACAGCACCCCCCAACCACCCCCATCTTCATGTAAGGCTGCAGGAGTGGGGGCGCGGGGGGGTGGGTTTAGGGTTTCATTGTGCCGGCGGTACCTGTCCCAGCTGTCAGTGACTCTCGCGGTCTGTGCAGAGGAGAGGAGGAGCGGGCACAGCTGCAGGAAGTGAGGCTTCTCTCACTTCCCAGCCCGTCCTCCCTCCACTCCTTGTCCTCGGGACCCCACGGCTCTCAGTGCCGGCCAGCTTCTGGCAGAGAAGAGGAGGGGCGGGCATAGCTGCAGGAAGTGAGGATTCTCTCACTTCCCGGCCCGTCCTCCCTCCACTCCTCGTCTTCGGGGGCACGGGGCGGGGGGGCTGAAAAGCTGACAGCAAACAACCCCCATCTCACCCCCCCCGCCCTCATCTAAAGCTGCAGGGGCGGCGGGGCAGAATGCTGATGGCACCCACCACCCTTCAGCTCCTCATGCAGGATCTGCAAAACGTCCTGCGGGTAAGCCCCAGTGTGACTCGGGGTTACCGCTTCTGTCAGCTAAAGTTAACCCCGAGTTACACTCGGGAATACCGGTAGGGAGGTTAATAAAGGAAAAAGAAATCTAAACCTACAGGGCCCTGTGTGAAAAAGTCTTCACCCCTTTCTTGATTACTTATTATTTTGCACGTTTGTGCTTAAATATTTCAGATCACCAAACAAATGTAAATACTAGACAAAGATAACACAAGTAAACACAAAATGCAGTTTATAAATGTAGATCTTCTTTATTATTAAGGGAAAAAGAAATCCAAACCTACAGGGCACTGTGTGAAAAAGTGTTTGCTCCTTCCTGATTTCTTATTCTTTTGCATATTTGTCACTTCAATGTTTCAGATCACCAATTCAATTTAAATGTTAGACAATGAAAACACAAGTAAACACAAAATGCAGTTTAAAAATGAATGTCTTTATTATGAAGAGAAAAATAAATCCAAACCTATAGGGCCCTGTGTGAACAAGTGATTGGGCCCTTCCTGATTTCTTAATCTTTTGCATGTTTGTCACTTAGGGTGCTATCACATTACGTTTTTCTTGGATCCGTGGCTGTTCGTTGTAAAACTGACAGCCATGGATCCGATTTGGCCCCCATGTCATCCTATGGGCCACGGATCACATCGGATTTGGCCTTATTGCCATCCGATTTGTTTAGGATCCGATTCAGTCTGATTTTTAGCTGTACCCAAAATCGGAGACTGCTCCGATTTTGGGCACAGCAGATCAAATCAGACTGAATCGGATCCGACATGATCCGCGCCAAATAACATGGGGCGTATGGAGGAAAATTGGGTCCAAGGAACGATCAGCAGTGTCCTCTGACCCGAGTTTAGTGTACTGAGCATGCTCAGTACACTAAAATTGCTCCTAACCGTCTAATTTCACTTCCGCAATGTATATTCATACATGTATATACATTGCAGAAGTGAAAGTGCCCCGCACAGCGCTTTCTGTATCCAGACCCGTGATAATCACGGACCCGGACACAGAAAAGGTCACCTCCTATGGTGTCTGTTCCTGTCCATCGGGTCCTGCAAAAAGTAGGAGCCCACGGACAGGAAAAATTACGTAATGTGAAAGCAGCCTTAAATGTTTCAGATCACCAAGCAAATGTAAATATTAGACAATGATAACAAAAGTAAACACAAAATGTTGTTTATAAATGTAGATCTTTATGTTAAGGTAAAAAGAAATCCAAACCTACAGGGCACTGTGTGAAATGTATTTGCCCCGTCCTGATTTCTTATTCTTTTGCATGTTTGTCACTTAAATATTTCAGATCACTAAACAAAATGTAAATATTAGTCAAAGAAAACACAAGTAAATACAAAATGCAGTTTATAAATGTAGATCTTTATTATCAAGGGAAAAAGAAATCCAAACCTACAGGGCCCTGTGTGAAAAAGTGTTTGCCTCCTTCCTTCTGTCTTATTCTTTTGCATGTTTGTCATTTAAATGTTTCAGATCAGTAAGCACATGTAAATAGTAGACAAAGATAACACAAGTAAACACAAAATACAGTTTATAAATGAATAAATCCAAACCTACAGGGCCCTGTGAGAAAAAATGAACTCTTTTTCTATAGTCCAGATGGACTTTTGAAGACCCCTAGGCTTTGATTGCAACCCCTGCACCTATTGTAGTTACACCCCTGCTTATTTCCTTTTGTAGGGCATATGCTAATTTTGTGTTTTTTTCTCTTGGGTTTTCTCGTGTGAACGTGCACCTATTGAGAATATACCAATTTATAATCTGGCTCATTTTTCTGTTTTTTCCACTATAGACTGAGCCTATGAGTCATTATCTGTCCAGACACAAAAGCCTGGAATCAAGGTCAGTGATAGTAAATGATTAAGAAGATTTTTTTCTATTACTAAAGTTGTCACCGAGAGGTGGGTGGGATTCTGGGCGGGGGGAGCAGTGAATATTCATTTACCTTTAATGGAAAAATGAATATTCATTGCTGCTGCCCCCACTGGCTTCCTGCGGCTGTGACCTTGCTCCTGCCTCCTGTGACCAGGCTTCCCCACTGACCTCCCCCAATGAGCCACTACATTCCCACTATAAAAACTCACCCCCATTTTCCGGGAGGAAAAGTGCCTCTTGAAGTCTGAAAAATATGGTAGTTTACAGAACCCAAAAAGTATTTTTACTTTTTTTTGCAGCAAAATTTAATTTTGCCCACTGTGCAATATTTACTAATATTTTGCTTTTATTGCTGCTGGGTTTACATATATTTTCAGGGATTTAGTAGTCACATGTATTATGAGTCATTAAGACGAATTTCTTTCCTTTTCATGAATCTGAATAAAAAAATAATTAAAAGTGAATACATTACTAAGAACGTTGTTAAAGTTGTCCTCAAGAATGGTGCCTGATTGAAGATGGCGAAGCAGGAGTACGGTGAAGTGGTGATATGATAGGATTGATTTGTGGATTATCGTCTATCATACACAAAGAATGAAAATCAGACCAACAAGTGGACTAATTGTGATCTCAAAATTCTGTCCTATTAATCCTGCAGAAATATTTCCTGCTTTACAGTGAAGGCAACTGTTTTGAGTCAATAATACATGGGGAGAGAAGCAGGAGTTCCAGAAAAAATAAGAGGTTTATGTCATAATGTATGTAGCACAGTTGAGGATATAGAAAATGAGTACTTTTAAAGAAGTCTTATAAAAGTCTTATTGAGATCATAGCAGCTACTTGGATCCACCACTAGGGGAGCTCAATCCATAAAGGTTATACACCTGTGGAGGCAAGGCGGTCAATGGGTGATCTCGTCCACCGGCCCAGCCTCCTTTAGAAAGACGACATGGACCAGGGTTCATCCCACTGAATGTCGGAACTCCTCACCTGTGCGCAGAATACTACTCAGACAACACACAGCAAGGGAACCACACAATGGCAAGGCTTTATTGGATCCCCAACAGTCAACGGCATATAAAACATTGTGTTCTGTCTCTGACACCTAATTCATCTCCAATGTTTGTTTTTGCATAATGTTATTAAATAGTTTAGCTGTAGATTCTTAATGAGCTTTATCTCATATGCAGTGTTCTGGCTCCCTCTAGCGGCCAATGCTATGTTTGCAGTCTATTTAATCTCTATGTCTAATTCTCCTCCCTCTTGCAATGCATTTTGGTAGCTCAGCCTCCATTTTACTTTCATATCTGGAAGGAAGAAGACACTGAGCATTAGTGTTCCCATGAGATTGCATTGCCGGTATGTATTCATGCCTTCTTTAGTTGTTTTCTGCTCTAGTTTTAGCCTGGATCATCCAGTTATAATCTAGATTAGTTACTAGTTTGTGCATATTGTATATCCATGTATAATATGTGTTCTGCTGTACCATGCACTGATTGTTCTGTATTCTGATTGTTTCCAGTTTTACCATATACAAATATACTGCAACGTTCAATAAAAGCACAGACTTCACCACAGTCTTCTCATTGGACTCAGTATAAAGGTTTAGCTGTCTGTTTAAATTCATGAGCCATTCTCAACAAGAACATAAGGTATAACAAGTAACAGAGTCTCACTCACTGCTGGCTCACCAGGAATTAGAATGTTCGTGCCTTCGGGGCTTCCACAGCCAACTATACCAGTCCAGCAGCCACTGTTGGTGGGCACCCACCGAGAAAGGAATAGCGACAAGCTTAGGAAGCTAACCGAGCATAGCAAAGTCTGTAGCCAGGTGACCAAATTGTCCCAACCTGAGTTTCTTCCAAAAAAATCCTAGGATCCTAAACTGAGACCATACAGAGTATGAAGACACAATCTGATCCTGGCAGCCAGAACTGAAATTCCTATGCCGAAGTCATGAAGAGGCAATGTGATCCTCTAGCCGGGGCCGAAGTCCCTAGGCTGAGGCCACATAGCATATGACCCACTGATGGCTGAATCAAGCCTTTTCATATACCAAGCCCTCACCTCAAGGTATATTGTATTCTTACAGGATTGGTGGGATAAAGCTGTTCTCTTTTTGGTTGGCATTGCAATCTGACTGTATAATTCTCCTATGAGTCATGTAGACCCAGGGTCCCCAACCTTTTTTGCACCGGGGAGTGTCTTCATGCAAGACCATTTGTCTGGGGCTCGACGGGGCTTTGAACTTATGGGGTGGAGCTATGTAGAAGGGGTGGGGTTTAGTACCCAGCCAATAATATCCCCATCATACCCCTGCAGCCCACAATTTCTCCATCATCCCCTTGCAGCCCACAATATCCCCATCAACCCCATGCAGCCCACAATATCCCCTAACAGCCCTCCATATAATATAATGCAGTGTCACAGCCCTCCATATAGTATAATGCAGCATCACAGCCCTGTTCATTGTATAATGCAGCACCACAGCCCTCCATATAGTATAATGCAGAATCACAGCCCTGTTCATTGTATAATGCAGCGTCACAGCCCTCCATATAGTATTATCCAGCGTCACAGCCCTCCATATAGTATAATACAGCGTCACAGCCCTCCATATTGTATAATGCAGTGTCACAGCCCTCCATATAGTATAATGCAGTGTCACAGCCCTCCATAAAGTATAATGCAACCTTATATCCATCCATATAATATAATTTAGCCTTACATCCCTCCATAATGTATAATCCAGCATCACAGCCCTCCATAAAGTGTAATGCAACCTCATATTCCTCCATATAATTTAATGCAGCCTCATATCCCTCCATATAATATAATGCAGCGCCACAGCTCTTCATAGTTTAATACAGCGTCATATCCCTCCATATAGCATAAATTCTCCCCCCACACACACACTGCCCTCTGTATAACCCCCCACACACACATTGTTCCTTGTATAACCCCCTCACAGACATACTGCCCCCTGTACAATCCCCCTCACACACACAGACACACTCATTGCCGTCTCAATAACCCCCCACACACAGTCATTGCCTCTTGTATAACCCCCCACACACTGACCCCAGAATACCTCCCACACACAGTCATTGCCCCTTGTATAACCCCCACACACACTGACCCCTGAATACCCCCCCACACATTAATTGCCCCTTGTATAACCCCCCACACACACTGACCCCTGAATACTCTCTACACACAGTCATTGTCCCTTGTATAACACCCCACACACACTGACCCCTGAATACCCCCCATACAGTCATTGCCCCTTGTATAACCCCCCACATACACTGACCACTGAATACCCCCAACACACAGTCATTGCCCCTTGTATAACCCCCCCCCACACACTGACCCTGAATACCCCCCACACACAGTCATTGCCCCTTGTATAACCCCACACACACTGACCCCTGAATACCCCCTATACACAGACATTGACCATTGTTATAACCCCCCCCACACACTGGCCCCTGAATACCCCCACACACAGTCATTGCCCCTTGTATTACCCCCCCACACACTGACCCCTGAATACCCCCCACACACAGTCATTGCCCACACACACAGACACACACACAGAGAGAGAGAGAGGCTCTTCAGCTGATGCTCACCTCTCCTCCCGGCTGTACAACTAAGCAGCTGAGGCAGAGACGTGGCCAGAATTTTTTCATATCTTGCGCTATTTCCAAGTGCATCACATGACACGGAAGCCCGGGTCACGTGATGCGCTTGGAAATAGTGCGAGATATGAAACTCCGGCCACGTGTCTGCCTCAGCTGCTTAGTTGTACGAGCGAAGCTGTCAGCCAATAACAGCGCAGCAGTAGCAGTCCAATCAGGGCATGCCTGCTGCACTGATTGGCTGACAGCTCCCCTCGTACATCTACGCACGCAGCTGAGGCAGAGACCTCAGCTCATAGTGGCGTAGTACTGGAGGTGAGGGTCGCGGTGGGGACGTCACAGGGGGGTGTGGAATCCGGCAGCACGCACCGGCACAAAGACCCCCACGGCACGGCCCCGGTCCGTGGATCGGTGGTTGGGACCCCTGATGTAGAAAGAGGAGGTGAGGTAATTTACACTCAATCAGGAATCCACAGACTGAGACATTGCAGGCTCCAAGCAGTCTGATAAGAAAAAATAACCCACATTTTATGAGTCAACAAACAAATAAACAATATGTCTGGCCAAATTAAGAACATTAACCCACGATAACCATTGAGAACGACTGTATCGTCACAATACCTACAACTAATTTTGACATAGGCTGTTTAACATGGTTTCATCTTTAGGTCTAAAATCAATGTTGATTCATTTTATAATTGTTTTGTTTTGTTCCTTTACTATACACCTGCCAATCATTCCTAAAGTTGTATTTGCATTATAAGCTCTTGGCTGTGAGCTCACTGCATATTTGATGTCTCAGGAACAAACTCTGCACTATTCACTTGTCCTGGCTCAGTTTATTACACTGGTCAACAGCATTTTTGGTGCCAAAGATATTTCATTGAATTTAGGGTAACTTTGGGGTGCTGATTCTGAATATGTCATCAGTTTTGCCAGATTGGCTCAAGTTTTTGAGATTTTTCGTAAAATGTGTAACAAAAAAGACGTTTTTTGCTACTTTTTTAACGAAGTCTGTTATGTTTCTTCTATGTTTTGTCAGTGTATATTCACCACAAATGTAACAGAATGAGTCTGGATCGTTAAGACAACTTCTTCTTGATGAGTTCATGCTTTTCACTAGACAACAGACAACAACATAAAGTTAGTGCCAAAAACCAAGCTATGAACAAACTTTTAGAACACTAATTAACACAAAACTATATTGAGAACTGCTCAGTTCAAGTACTAATCCAAAGAAATTAATGAGATGATGCGTCGCATTTACCAACAAGTGCTATAAATAAGATACCAAAAATCTCAAAAACTTGAGCCAATCTGGCAAAACTGATAGCATATTCAGAATCAGCACCCCAAAAATACCCCAAATTCATTAAAATATTTTGGGCACCAGAAAAAAAAATTTTTTTTGTTGACCTGTGTTATCTATCTGCATCTACTTCCTAGCTCAGACTTGCAGTTAACCATTTGCCTGCTGAATGCAAAGCAAACTGTTCTCTACTAATACTTGTATTGTGCACAATACAACTCTGCTGCAACAGTGAATTAACTTCTCTGTAATCATTTCTGCCAGTGGTCAACAATTTGTTTGCTGATTGTCTATATCTCTGCTATTGACCATATATCTGCAGACAAAATAAACTCTGCCACGATTTATCTGCTGTAAATCCTGGATTGACTATATATCTACAGTTCCTGCATATATGCACATTCAATGTTCCTTAACTACATTTTCCTGACTGTACAGTGTTTGGAATTTGGGACAGCTCTGCATCCGCTAACAGACTGATCTATCCCACTATGCCTGCACTATATATTCACCAAACCTACGCTCTATATTCAGCACACCTGCACTGTATGTTCACCATACCTGCACCGTATATTCACCACACCTGCACTGTATGTTCACTACACCTACACTGTATGTTCACTACACCTGCACTGTATATTCACCACACCTGTGCCATATAGTCACTACTGTGCTGTATATTCACCACACCTGCTCTGTATGTTCACTACACCTGCACTGTACATTCACCACACCTACACTGTATTGTGTTGTATATTTACCAAAACCTCCGCTGTATATTCAGCACACCTGCGCTGTATATTCACCACACCTGCACCGAATGTTCACCACACCTGCACTGTTTCCTCTCCACACCTGCTCTTTTTACTCACCCCACCAGCGCTGTATGTTCACCACTCCTGCGTCGTATGTTCACCACTTCAGTACCGTACGTTAACCACTCCTGTGCCATATGTTCACCATTCTTGTGCTGTATGTTCACCACTCCTGCACCGTATGTTCACAACTCATGCGCTGTATGTTCACCACTCTTGAGCCATATGCTCACCACTCCTGTACCGTATGTTCACCACTCTTGAGCCTTATGCTCACCAGTCCTGCACCTTACATTCACCACTCTTGTGCCATATGTTCACAACTCCTATGCCTTATGTTCACCACTCTTGCGCTGTATGCTCTCCAAACCTGCACCATATGCTCTCCACACCTGCACCATATGTTGACCACTCCTGCGCCGTATGGTCACCAATCTTGCGACATATGCTCTCCACACCTGAGCCATATGTTCACCACTCCTGCGTCGCATGTTCACTAATCTGCATCGTATGTTCACCACTTTTGCGCCATTTGCTCTTTACTCCTGCACCATATGCTCTCTAAACCTGCACCGTATGTTCACCACTCCTGCGCCATATGTTCACTATTTTTGCACCGTTTGCTCTCCACTCCTGCGCCATATGTTCACCACACCAGTGACGTATGTTCACCACTCCTGCGTTCTGTTAAAATCAATGCCTGAGTCTGCCCGTGTACATGTTGATGATGAAGGTAAAACTTACCACCTTTTTCGTATAGCGAATGTGCAGCACATGATTTGGACTGTCAGCGAAGATTGAATCATGGGACCATTAAAATTGGTGGATCGATGAGGATATTGATACAACAGTAAAGTTACCATAATATATGTATAAAATGAAATGAAAAATTGATCATTAAAAAAAAATTCCCAGAAAACCTCATTCATCTACATGAAACCTCGCACATTGTGCCAAAAGATTTCTGCAAGTCTTAAAACCTGCAGGGTAGTAATGTCCGCCGTCTGCCATATTACTCGCCACAAAGAAACGCTTTCACTAAGTAAATATAAAAGATGATTACAGTAAATCGACTTGAGACCCGATGTTATGAGATGAGGCCGAGGAGAAGCAGACGCTTCCGCCGCCTTAAGAAATTACAGAAATTGTGACATTTACAAAAATTACCCATTATGACTTCTTCTGGCTAACGACGACGTCTTCAAGTGCCGCAGCTCGAAAAAGCATTAACATCATAGAGAAATTATGTAAAGTGCGGTGAGATTTCCCGTAGTCAAACATTTGCACTTTGTCACCCTAATTCTTTCCCGACAGCCGTGCTGGATTGTTCTCTGTCTGGAGTGCGAGAGCGACAATCCAGATTAATGTCACCCACTTATGATGCGTCCGCTCGCTCTGGACTCTGCGGCTCCTTCTCAATAACAGTTATAGCTGCCGACCTTTATACTGAAGTTTATAGCCCCATCATCGGCTGTCTACAAGAGACTTGTACAGCTATATACTGTATATCTCTATCTGCACATAAGCCCTATGACAACACTAAGCGGTCAGGCTCCGGACACTGGTGACAATCACCATCCACATCAGCATTCACATTCCAACTACATATCTCAACACGTCAAAAAAAGAAGGAGTAAGTTTTGCACCTTTCTATTTTAGGAAAAAGCTATTCTTGGCATACAGACATGGTTCTTTAGAGTGTTATCTATGAAAAAATAGGTGCATTACTGGTGGTGCTCATTCCAGGTTAAGGCATGTCCATTTGTAGAATTAAAGAAAAATGGCACTAACCAGATCTTGCTTCATAAATTCCTCTTTATTTCATCTTCTTAAAATTACATGCGGTGGCAAGAGGACAAGCGCAGCATAGTATCAGGATGACAGCTGTTTCATGTCAGCTCGACACTTCTACAGAACTGTAGAAGTGTCGAGCTGACACAAAACAGCTGTCATCCTGTTACTATGCTGCGGATGAAATAAAGAGGATTTTATGAAGCAAGGTCAGGTGACAAACACAACATAATATCAGGATGATATCTGTTTCGTGCCAGCTCAACACTTCTACAGAACTGTAGAAGTGTTGAGTTGACACAAAACAGCTGTCATCCTGATATTATGCTGCGCTTGTCCACCTGACAACGGAATGTAATTTTAAGAAAATGAAATAAAGAGGATTTTATGAGGCAAGATCAGGTGGACAAACACAGCATAATATCAGGATGACAGCTGTTTTGTGTTAGCTCGACTCTTCTACAGAACTGTAGATGTGTGGAGCTGACACAAAACAGCTGTCATCCTGTTACTATGCTGCGCTTGTTCACTTGCCACCGCTTGTAATTTAAAGAGGATGAAATAAAGAGGATTTTATGAAGCAAGGTCAGGTGGACAAACACAACATAATATCAGGATGATATCTGTTTCGTGCCAGCTCAACACTTCTACAGAACTGTAGAAGTGTTGAGCTGACAGGAAACAGCTGTCATCCTGATAGTATTCTGCACTTGTCCACCTGCCATCGCATATAATTTTAAGAAGATGAAATAAAGAGGATTTTATGAGGTAAGATCTGGTGAGTACCATTTTTCTTTATTTCTACAAATCATCTACATATATCAAAGTTTCGTTTCCCCTCCACTTTTGGGTTATGACAACTTGTTCAATTCAACTAAAAAGATTTTTTGGAGACTAAAATTGTGTTTTTTTAAAGGGACAGACTACTTAAAGAGCAGCTAAATACTTTTTTATACCCACCAAACATTGAAAAGTTATGATTTTTGTGGGACAAACTATACTATCTTATTTTGCTTTTTTCATACCCCATGCTGCAGTGCTGAATAAGATGACCAGTAAATGCACCTTTAGAAGCTGCTTTTAATTGGGTGCCGCTGGTGGGTGTGGGCCCATTGCACCATGAACCGGGCTTACCCTGGATTGGCATTACTACATGACCATCTACTCATTAGGGCCCCTGATGCTGAGAATCGGCTGGGCAGCAGGTAGTTGTCAGGTACCACTCTCAGGGTAATCAGCGAGCCTGCAGCAGAGGGAACAGGCAGAGGCATAGTTGAGCAGTTTGAGGTTGGGGCAGGTAGTAAAGGTTCAAGATTCAGAGCCAAGGTTAGGAGTGGAGTGATCACATGAAAACTAGGGAAGAAGATGGGTCAAAAACTGGAGAGACAATACAAGCAAGCACCTAGATGGAACTCTAAAGACTCAAAGCTACTAGGAACCAAGACCAGGCAAGGAATGGTGGGAGTAGCTGCTTGATAAATCCCCGGCTTCTTGGGGATAGGACAGGAAAGGTAAACCCTGCAGGACACAAATTTCTGCGGTATCCAGATGCATCTTCCTATAGCCAGGTGGAGACAGCAGGATAGTGCAACAGGGCTATGAGTGCTGTAAACAGGGGTTTCCAAGTGGCGGCCTCAGGCTGAGCGAAGCAGTGTGCCAAACTGCAGCTCAGCCAAAATCTAATTCCTATATATAGAGAATGGGGCGGCATGGTGGCTCAATGGCTAGCTCTGTATTCTTGCAGTGCTGGGGTCCTGGATATAAATCCCACCAAGGACAACATCTGCAAGTAGTTTGTATGTTCTCCCTGCATTTGCGTGGGTTTCCTCCGGGCACCCTGATTTCCTCCCACATTTTAAAAACATACTGATAGGATATTTAAATTGTGAGCCCCAATGGCGACAGTGTTGCTGATGTATGTAAAGTGCTATGGAATTAATAGCGCTACATCAATTAATAAATTATATTATATTATTATTGCCTGCCTGGGTGCAGAAATTGAGATCGGATAGGCCATGAGAGGTTAATTCCTGTCCGTGAATATAGTTTACCAATCTTGCTGAGCAGCAGCTAAAAGCAGTTTCTAAAGGAGGGAGAATTCGACAACATAGTGATTGGGAAAGAAGGAAGAAAAATAAGTTAATAAAGTATATTACCAAAATTCACAACTTTGCAAAGCCTGGTGGAAACTAAATTAAAAAAAAGTTTAGTCAATCTTTAAAGAAATAAAAGATGTGATACTCACCCACTCTAATGTCCCTCAACTCACCTGATCAGTCGGCCCCTGACAACTCTCTGCTCTCCTCTTTCCTTCTTTCAGTGTTAGAGATAGCAGCATCGATGGGAGAATGGGTTCTATGCAAAAGTCCACAGCATAGAGAGGGAAGAAAGTATCTTGGTATGAGCATATAAAGGGACTGCAGAAAAGGAGGAAAGCACATAAAGAGGGGATGACTGCAGCATAGAAACTGTGCTGATATAGGAGCTAATGAAGACCTCATCACCTTGGAGACACACATACCTTTGTAACCAGCCTGTATTACTGAGAGAGACACTCTCACAAGAAAAAAATATGAAATTTGGATAAGGCTGCAAAGTGCATATCAGGGGGTCTAAAACTTAAAGTCGGTATGACGATTGCAAAGTGAAATGTTATTAATTAAACCTCTAACGTTCTGCACGTGAAAATAATTTTTTAAATTATTATTAAAGCTGTTTATAGTGTAGAACCCCTTTAAACACAGATGATGGCATTAATTAATATTTTTCCAATTAGTTTTTACTGGAGGAAACTAAATATAAAAAAGTTTCGTTACTCTGTAAAGAATTAAAAGATGTGATGCTATTAAAGGTTTGCAATAATTGGGGGCCCAATTGGAGCTTTTGCATCAAGTTACATCAATGCATTTCTGATCCCCTGATCGGAACCTCCAGGTCTTTATCATATGTGTCTATTTCTTACCCCACATAGGTTCCTATACCCCGACTCGAATAGTAAAAGACATTGGCTAATCAAGGTTAGTTTGTGAGTCGCCTCCATCGTAAAATGCTTCATCACGCGGTGAGCGGAGTGCCGCGTCCCCGTCACATTCATCAGCCGTCGCCGTATTCATAAGCGCCATTACGATAATCAATCTCTCTGCTGTTTGTGATTGGTGCTCAACACCTTCGGAGTCTCGATGTGTTCCAAGCGAAAATCATCCAAGTAGAAAATGGATTTCGCAGTCAGTGGCTTTATTTATATTCTGACGCGGCGCTCCGCATCTCTCACTTTGATCATGCAGATCTTTATTCCCTGACGCTTTCTCTCTCCTTACAGAAGATGCTATCTGGTTGTCTCCCAATTGATTGTGACGGTCGCGTTAAAAAATGTGTCTCATTCTGCGAGGTCCGGACCCTCCGTGTTAAACGACTGCATTTTAAGCTGCATTCATTTACCACGAAGTCGGCTTGAAAGTCTTCTTTAGAATCTCAAGGAGTGAAAAAATTTACATTTTCTTCTTATGGGGAAGAATTGGACGCAGGACGGAGGAGGGAGGGAGTAGTTCTTTGTTCAGAGTAATAGTCCAATCTCCGCAGCAATTTATGATGGAAAGAGAAGAATTTAATATGGAGGGAATAAGAAAACTTTTCAACTGATCTAAAGACAAGTTCCACTGGAGTTACTACTGGTACAACGCTGAGTGAGTGTTACAGGAACAATCTGGGTGTATTTCGCATCTAAATGCTTCCCCAGGGTATTCTATAGGGTGGACCCCTACTAGTATATATTATACAATGCCTCTCCATATTACACAGACTACTTGCTTTAGAAACCTCCCACTCAGGAAGCATAGGAAGATGGCATACAGTTTTACAGTTCATTTGCTTCCTAAACAACTTAGGGAAATATTTTCAGCTATTTTCTTACTGCAGAGTCTTTAAGTCCTTTATTTAGCTAGGTGCTCTGCAAAAATGTTAACAACATGTCAGAGCTTCTGTGCCTAACAAATGTAACGCTGCAAAACATCCGACAGGGATGCTGACAGAGTCGCTACCCTGGCCACCCTGCTGTTGTCCATCTCTGACCTGTCTGCTTCCAGGTCCTGCGCACAGTGTGCAGGTCCCCTAAGAGAACGCTAAAGGTACTGTCACACGCTGCAATCTCGCCTGGAAATCATAAAGGCGATATGTCGCCCCGGAGCAATCGCCGTGAAATTGCCTCATTGTTGCAGCGTGTGATTTGGGAATTTCACGGCGATAAATTGCCCTCGGCCTTCGCCAGATTCCTGAACAGTGCTCAGTAATCAGCCGCAATCGTTAAGGCGATATTTCCGTGTTGTGGTGTGTGACATGGCGATAATGATGGAAAGAACGTTGCCAATGATTTCCCGTAGGCGTGCCTCAGCGTGCTGAAGGCCGCACCCCGTCTGAGATGATTGGTGTGGGCTACTGTGTTTCCATTGGCTGTCAGTTGACACCGCGCCATATTTGAAGAGCTGTCCGTTCAGCACCACACACTTCTTCAACTACACAACCGTACGCAAACTCCGATAGACAACGGCGTCATGAACAGTCATGGCCAAAAGTTTTGAGAATGATACAAATATTAATTTTAACAAAGTCTGCTGCTTCAGTTTTTCTAATGGCAATTTGCATATACTCCAGAATGTCATAAAGAGTGATCAGCTTAACAGCAATTACTTGCAAAGTCAATATTTGCCTGGAAAATGAACTTTAACCCCCAAAACACATTTCAACATCATTGCAGTCCTGCCTTAAAAGGAGCAGCTAACATCGTTTTAGTGATTGTTCCATTAACACAGGTGTGGGTGTTGATGAGGACAGGGCTGGCGATCAATTAGTCATGATTAAGTAAGAATGACACCACTGGACACTTTAAAAGGAGGCTGGTGCTTGGTATCATTGTTTCTCTTCAGTTAACTATGGTTATCTCTAAAGAAACACATGCAGTCATCATTGCACTGCACAAAAATGGCCTAACAGGGAAGAGTATCGCAGCTAGAAAGATTGCACCTCAGTCAACAATCTATCGCATCATCAAGAACTTCAAGGAGAGAGCTTCCATTGTTGTCAAAAAGGCTCCAGGGCGCCCAAGAAAGACCAGCAAGCGCCAGGACCGTATCTTAAAACTGTTTCAGCTGCGGGATCGGACTACCAGCAGTGCCGAGCTTGCTCAGGAATGGCAGCAGGCTGGTGTGAGTGCTTCTGCACGCACTGTGAGGCGAAGACTCTTTGAGCAAGGCCTGGTTTCAAGGAGGGCAGCAAAGAAGCCACTTCTCTCCAGAAAAAACATCAGGGAGCGACTGATATTCTGCAAAAGGTACAGGGAGTGGACTGCTGAGGAATGGGGTAAAGTCATTTTCTCTGATGCATACCCTTTTCGATTGTTTGGGACATCTGGAAAGCAGCTTATTCGGAGAAGAAGAGGTGAGCGCTACCACCAGTCTTGTCTCATGCCAACTGTAAAGCATCCTGAAACCATTCATGTGTGGGGTTGCTTCTCAGCCAAGGGAATCGGCTCACTCACAGTCTTGCCTAAAAACACAGCCATGAATAAAGAATGGTACCAGAATGTCCTCCAAGAGCAACTTCTCCCAACCGTCCAAGAGCAGTTTGGCGCCCAACAATGCCTTTTCCAGCATGATGGAGCACCTTGCCATAAAGCAAAGGTGATAACTAAATGGCTCAGGGAACAAAACATAGAGATTTTGGGTCCATGGCCTGGAAACTCCCCAGATCTTAATCCCATTGAGAACTTGTGGTCAATCATCAAGAGACGGGTGGACAAACAAAAAACAAGAAATTCTGGCAAAATGCAAACATTGATTATGCAAGAATGGACGGCTATCAGTCAGGATTTGGTCCAGAAGTTGATTGAGAGCAGCCAGGAAGAATTGTAGAGGTCCTGAAGAAGAAGGGTCAACACTGCAAATATTGACTTGCTGCATTAATTCATTCTAACTGTCAATATAACCTTTTGGTACTCATAATATGATTGCAATTATATTTCTGTATGTGATATAAACATCAGACAAACACAAATAAAAACCAGAGGCCAGCAGATCATATGAAAATATAATTTTGGTGTAATTCTTAAAACTTTTGGCCATGACTGTATTAGCCAGACACAGTCTTTAGGTTTTACTCACAGTTCAGGCAAATCTCCAGGTGGCTCCAGCTACCAGCGAGGTGCTGCGCCCTCCAGGTCACGGTTCCAGCCAATTCTCGGATAACTCATGAACACTTTGCTGGGATCCCCCTTGTCATGCTCCTTCCTGGGTCATCTCCCTATGTGCTAACTTTCACCCTCCCGTCTAGCTCCTCCCACTCAGTTTCCTGAGCCAGCAACCTTGAGCCCTTCCGGGCAACGTCGTCTTAGTCTCCTTGGCCCTATGTGGCTTGGGCTGCTGTGCTTGAAGTCACCGCAGCCCCCGGTTAGCTAGATGAGTCCTTCGGTCACTCCACTAGTGGGGCCAGTCCCCTTTCTGTGGCCCGGTCCCTCCACCCAACTCAGATCATCGTCGGCCAGGATACGGGCGCCATGGGTGGATTCCTCACTTCCCGTGCCCCTGGGACCCCTTCTGTCCCTCTGGAACCCTTCACTGGCTCCGCTGTCAACTTTCTCCTTCTCCATCCCTGGGATGAGCTCCAACCGGCTCCAGTCCCCAGGACACCTCTCTCCGTCTGTCCTCTCATGACAGGCTCTTGACACCAACTCCTCACTCCCTGTCTCTTTCCCTCCTTTTCTCTCTTTACATCTCCCCGACGTCAGTGACGTCCTCTACATCGTTCATTGTTCCTCCTTCCTTGCTACTTCCTAGTGTGTTCCACTAACTAATTCTTCCACCAGCACCCTCTACCTGGTTCCCCTTCAGCCTGGGATCTGGGATGGGACCCTCCCTAAACAGGGTCCGCCCGAATCCCAAGACTTGGGTTGGTGTGGGGTTGGGTGCTGGTGTCTGGGTGCCAATGGTGTCCCTTCCTTACCCGAGAGTGTGGCACCTCTGGCTGAGGTGCAGTACCTCTGTGGCGACTGGACCTCAGGGGTGCTACATACCCCAATCTCCTGTAAAACCCAACACATCCACGATTCAACAGACAGGTGAAAAGACATGCAAAGTTTTTCTGAATGAATTCCAACAGGTAAAACAGTTAACAGTGATTTCTTGCTTCCCTTTATGGGAGGTACCCTTTCCTTTTACATTGCACATCAAATACTATTAACATAAAACAACATTATTCGAATGAAACCTTCCAATTAAATTCAACAGGATTCAGTGAGGTCCTATCCGGATTGTCCTACTCACTGCCCTTAGTTCAATATGGGGGACTGCCTCAAACCCCCCACGTTTGGCCCTGGGCGCGACTACACAGGCTTAGGTGGTCACTTCGTTGGACCACTTTTCGGCCGCGCCAAATGGTTTTTGTCCTTGGTCAATTACTAAGTGCAAAGTTTTCAGGTTGCAACTGTTGGCTGCAAAACCAACAAGGAGTACACCAAGTGCCAACTATATACAAGAAAAATTCTGACCACACATTGTCCATGATCATACCGTCCATGATTACCTATAACTAGGTATATATAGAGAGCCAACATATTCTCACACACAATAAGGCTAACACCTAACCAAGTTTAATTATATACACATTTAGCAATTCTATAAATACCTAACCAGTTAAATTAATTATATACAGTCACACTCTACAGTTATATAACACTGTTTATTTCTACTGCTTCCAAGGTAACGCAAGAGGTTTTCTCTCATCTCCTCGCTCAGGGAGTTCATGGTACTGCTGACCTCTATACTGCGCAACCTGGTTTCCTACCGCAGCCAGGGCTGATGCGGTTTGCCGTTCATTGCTTCTTGCAGCACCGAGTGAAGGGGGCAGGTCCTCTGCGCACGCTCTACGCACATTGAGCATGCACCAAACCCTCTCATCCTGATGTCGGGTATAGGTGACTCGATCCCCAGGATACAGATCGCGGTCAGGGTATCCTTTTAGTAAATGGGATTCAACATCCCTCCTGGTGACAAATAAGTCCCTTTTTGTCTCAGGATCTCTTATAAATCCCCAACCTTTTGCTAAGTCAAACTTGGCTACTGTGCCCAACACTCTCAGTAGCCGATCAGCAGCCTTGAGCTTTCGGGCCCAGGCCTTGGCCTGCATGTTCCTTTCCTTCATCTCCTTCCACTGGGTCTCTCGCTCCTGTTCTTTCACAGCCTTTTGTTGCTGGCAGTACTCACTCCAGTTCTGGGTCTCTACCCGGGCCACTCCGGGGAACCCTATCAGTGCCTTGCCTGGATTCTCCCAGCGGAATACGACCCTCTCCACATAAATGGTCTGGGGCACTGGCTCGGGTTGCAATGGAGCCGCCAGCCTGTCCTTGATATGTACTGACCGGTCTCATGTAGTGTCTCTGTACACCTTACTGGGTGCAAGGGCCGTTAGGGTATCTACGAGCCTAATCAAAGTGTCCTCAGCTACCGGGGCAGGGGCGACATCTTTTCCTGCCATTGGTCTCCTATCGGTGCTGCTCCTCTCATCCTTGTCCTCCTCTGGGGCTGACCTTGGGGAAGTAGGACACGAGGTCGACCACCGCTGCAAGATCTTCTCCAAGGCGTCGTTCCATTTCTCCACTGCGTCCATCTGGGGCTGCCTCATCTGTTGGCTCAGCTCCTGCATTTCGGACTGCAGAAAGCCCATGTACACTGGGGACACTTGCTCTGGGGCTCTATCCGGGCTGCTAGGTGAGTCCTTCATGTGCTGAAGCCCTATGGTCGCCTCTCTCCATTATGCGTACCGGGTGTGTTGCTGCTGCCACGCAGCCACACGTGCGTCCGCACTTCTCCCGGTTCTTCTTCTGCCTTTCTCAGTGGGCGGGTCTTCTCCATCCTGTTGTAGGCCACACCAGGAGGCGGATCCCCCAGCTGATGGACAAGTCCTTTTGTATCAAAGTCTTTGCAGTGGACGAGCATGGCTTTTCATGCAGCTCAGCAACCCGGCCCATGATGGGAGGCCACACCACTCCCCTCGGCATGCACATGGCACTTGTGTTTTTGGTGGGCACATAAAAAAAAATGGGGCTTTATTTTATATTGGATTTAACGTGACACCACCTGTGGGTTTCAGCACTTGGGGATGGATAGTCGACACTGTGGTCAGATCCTCTGGGGCTGTTGGTAACACAGCTAGATGTTCTGCTCTCCACGGGCAGAGCGGGAGGCCCCAGGGCAATTGAAACCAGTTTATGTAGGAAATTGGGAACGGTGGGGAACAGGACTGAGGGAGTGACAAATGACTGGAGGACACAAGAGCTGCAGTCTTTAGGTTTTACTCAACGTTCAGGCAAGCATCCAGGTGGTTCCAGCTATAAGTGGGATGCCGTGTCCTCCAGGTCAGGGTTCCAACCAACTCTTGGAAAACTCATGGACACTTTGCCAGGATCCCCCTTCTCATTCTCCTTCCTGGGTCATCTCCCTATGCGCTGACTTTCGCCCTCCTGTCCAGCACCTCATAAGACCGGTTGAAGGATCAGCGCCCTAGAGAGGACAGGGATCCCAAAAAAAGGTCCTTAATTTCAGCTTTTGGAGCAGACTCCTGAGGAGAAAGAGCAGTAGATCAAACTTCAGGCAGATCTCAGCCCAACCATCGCACACACTGGCGGAGGTGGCCTTTCAACTCTCCAAGGTGGACGTCCCAAACTGCATCGGCCACCTGGTTACCCTCCTGAACCGTACCTGCTATCTGACATCAGTAAAAAGGTACCGAAACAGACACTGTTGTGTATGTGTGTGTCTGATTCATCACTGCCACCTGCAGTGATTACAGCAGGTCCGCAACTATATCTCCCCTCATCCACGCCGCCGCGCTGAGGAAAATCTCCGCCTATGGGGAGCTGTACTACCACTGCTGCGCCACCATCACCTCAGTGGCCGGCTGCAGCACAGGTAACCACATTACAAGGTACCACAGGTGGCGTCACATTTAACCCCTAACCTTATACCCCTTTCTCTGCAATCCCCAGCTATTGAGTGCTCAGGGCACGGGACCGGGACCTGATCCCCACCGAAGCCACTGTCCCGGTATACGAGTAACCCCATCCCTGCCGGCCCAACTTACATCCATTTCCATTATGCTGAAAATAGTTAAATGTTTTGTGTGCTATTTATAATGAGTTTTTTTTGTAAATGCGTAATTTTTATATCAATTTACACTGTGTGCAGAATTATCAGGCAAGTTGTATTGTAGAGGATTATTTTTATTATTGATCAACAACTATGTTCTCAATCAACCCAAAAGACTCAAATATCAAAGCTTAATATTTTTGGAAGTTGGAGTGGGGTTTTTATAGATTTGGCTCTTAGGAGGATATCTGTTTGTGCAGGTAACTATGACTGTGCAGAATTATTAGGCAACTCAATAAAAACCAAATATATTCCCATCTCACTTATTTATTTTCACCAGGTAAACCAATATAACTGCACAAAATTTAGAAATAAACATTTCTGACATGCAAAAACAAAACCCAAAAAATAAGTGACCAATATAGCCACCTTTCTTTATGATGACACTCAACAGCCTCCATCCATAGATTCTGTCAGTTGCTTGATCTGTTTACGATCAACATTGCGTGCAGCAGCCACCACAGCCTCCCAGACACTGTTCCCAGAGGTGTACTGTTTTCCCTCCCTGTAGATCTCACATTTCAGGAGGGACTACAGGTTTTCTATGGGGTTCAGATCAGGTGAACAAGGGGGCCATGTAATTTTTTCTTCTTTTAGACCTTTACTGGCCAGGCATGCTGTGGAGTAGTTGAATGCATGTGATGGAGCATTGTCCTGCATGAAAATCATGTTTTTCTTGAACGATACCGACTTCTTCCTGTACCACTGCTTGAAGAAGTTGTCTTCCAGAAACTGGCAGTAGGTCCGGGAGTTGAGCTTCACTCCATCCTCAAACTGTAAAGGTCCCACAGGTTCATCTTTGATGATACCAGCCCATACCAGTACCCCACCTCCACCTTGCTGGCATCTGAGTCGGAGCGGAGCTCTCTGCCCTTTACGGATCCAGCCTCTGGCCCATCCATCTAGCCCATCAAGAGTCACTCTCATTTCATCAGTCTATAAAACCTTTGAAAAATCAGTCTTAAGATATTTCTTGGCCCAGTCTTGACATTTTATCTTATGTTTCTTGTTCAAAGGTGGTCGTTTTTCAGCCTTTCTTACCTTGGCGCTCGCCTGCGCTGCTGCTGAAGAACACCAGACAGTCAGAATATCCGGGATAAAATATTTACTTTATTTCCGACGCATTTCGGAGCTGCTACCGGGCTCCTTCCTCAGGGACAATCAAGATATCACGGTGCAGCCAGCTATTTATGCATGTAAGAGCGCCAAATTGCATTACTGCTGAATCATAATGACGTCACAACAGGGGTGGAGGCTCTGACGTAGTACTATGTGTCATCAGCAACAATGATCATGATACAATTATAACAATCCTATTACAATATTCAAAATCAAATATAACAACAACATATCTAGAGTTTATATATATATATATATATATATATATATATAAATACACACACAATGATAAAAAAAAATCTATAAAATGAAATGAATGGTAAGGATCTATAAGGAATTGAACCTGTCAGAATAAAATCCAAAAGAAAATGGACGGTGAGACAATTTGTTTCCAATCCAGTGTGCTATTGCTCAATTCCAAATTACTGGTGTCTGCCAGGTATATAACTACGATTAATAGCAAAACATATATATAATACGAATTACTGGGCGCCTATGTGCTAAACAGGGGCGGACCGTCACCCCCGGGAGCCCTGGTGCAGGTGAGGACCGGGGTGGGGGTGGGGAGGGTGCTACTGGGCGATGGCGCGGCCCGGGGGGGGGGGTGCTGCTGGGAGCCGCTGGGAGCCGCGGGCGCAGTGCTCTCCTACCTGGTGAGCCGCGCCGGGCGCTTGTAGGAGCCGGAGGGGCAGAGGAGAGGGGGGCGGGATCAGGCAGTGGAAGCAGGGAGCTCCCTGCTTCCCTTGCCTGATCCTCCTCTACTTTGTCGGCGGCTTGCGGGGGTCGGCTAGGGGCCCCCTCCAGGCTTGAAGGGGCCCCCTAGCCGGTCGGGGCCCTGGTGCAGCTGCACCAGCTGCACCACGGTAGTTCCACCCCTGGCTAAGCACCTATTTTGTGTTCTGAAAAGAGAACGTGATGTGAGCGTAACTTGATATTAAAAGTGAGTTGAGAGAGCAAGTAGGCATTCCACATATATAGAGTGTGAGGATAAAGTAGTGTTCAACGTATTGGGAGTGAATTTGTGTTCACATAATTTGAGCTATAGAAATAGGTTAATGTGACCTATCTGGTGACAAGTCCAACTCATCCACCGCAAGTGACAATCCAACTCCATCAGTTCAACTCTCTGTCTTGCTGGACTGTACGCGAATCTCAACTCCAGTGACTTATGAAAAAAAGGGGGGATACTGTGTACTAACAAAACAAGGGGGATCACATTCCAGAAAGGTTTTAGTTAAACGAAATAAAAATGAATAAAAAATGCCCAGATTAGAATCTCCAAAAGATTGGAACAAAAACCTCCAGGTGAATTATGACACTAATGAGGTGAATGTGTTAATATCAATATGCAAATAATATCTTTCTTATCTTTTATCGGATCCATCTAGAAGGGGTACAATTAAACATAAAAACAACCCAAAAACAATTGTTCAAATCACTATGGGAGAGTGAAAAAAGGGGGCAATAATACTTTTGTATAGATTTATAGAGGGGATATGATTATATAGTATAAACGGACCCATCAGGGGTCAATTAACAATAAAATGTTTTGTCTTTACTATTACTCTTATTGGAATATTATTATATTATTCTTTATTTACTAAAAATTGTGTGTGTATATTATCACTTTCTCCTATACTGTTTATGTATCATATAAAATTATAGCAATTATTATTATATTTCATTATGCATTATCTCATTTACAGATTCTTACAAATGTCCCTGAGTATCGCACACCTTGTGCTTTTTGATACTCCAGTAACGTTGCAGCTCTGAAATATGGCAAAACTGGTGGCAAATGGCATCTTGGCAGCTTCACGCTTGATTTTCCTCAATTCATGGGAAGTTATTTTGTGCTTTTTCTGCCCCACACGCTTCTCGCGACCCTGTTGGCTATTTGCCATGAAACGCTTGATTGTTTGGTGATCACACTTCATAACCTTGGCAATTTCAAGACTGCGGCATTCCTCTGCCAGACATCTCACAATTTTGGACTTTTCAGAGCCCGTCACATCTCTCTTCTGACCCATATATAGGGTGTTGATGTCATTAGACCACACCCCTCCTCATTACAGAGATGCACATTACCTGATTTACTTAATTGGTAATTGGCTCTCAGCCTATACAGACTAAAAAGTATCATGTGATCAAAATACTAATTTGCCTAAAAATTCTAGACACAGTGTAGTAGACAAATTTGGATCATTTTTTTTCTATTTTTATGCCAAAGAGCCTCAAGAACTGAAATGTTGTTACTTTTTCCACATGGTAAAGTGTAGCAAAATGTGCACTAGAGGAATTTTTTCTCTTTGAAATTAACAGCAAGTTTATTCTGAAAATTTGTTACCCTTTTTTTTTCAAGTGCATTTTGGAAAAAATTGTACTCCAAAATCCATGTAAAAAACCCTATGTACGAGAATATATCAGAAGTATTCTGCTATACCCAATTTGCCACTTAAAGGAGATTTCTCATCTTAGGTTATGGCATACGTGTATCACTATCAGGCCTTGTTCACACATACCATCCGTTTTTTGCCTTAAATCCGTTTTTGGGAACATTTTGGACTGTTTTTTTTTTAAAGTCCAAAATCGTATATGCGTTAACGCATGGTGCACTTAAGTGTTAATGTGTTTTTTAACAACACATGCGTTTTTGTTCAGCATCCCAAAAAACACTGCATGCAGTGTTTTTGGGTGCTGTAAAAAAACGCATGCGTTTTTTTAACATGGGGCCCTATGGGAAACGCTAATGCGTTTTTGCATGGCACATATAGGCACCATGCGTTAACGTATGCGTTTTTGGTGAAATAATGACTAAGTCCCAAAAGTTCCAAAAAATGTTCAGAACCTCAGGGGACACTATTGGCACCCTTAGAAAAACAGATTTGTTTTTCTAAGGTCTGAAAAAACGGATTGGTATGTGTGAAGAAGGCCTCAGAGCGGCTAATCAGGAGGAAGAAAGATATGGAACTAGTGATGAGAGAATTGGCCAAAAGGTAAATTCGAGAGTTTGCTCAAATTTACCAAGAAAATAGATTTGCATTGAAGTTCTTTGGTGTGAATCCAATGCTCCTTATTAAAGGTGTTGTCCACTACTTGTACAACCCCTTCTCATCCCCATTAAAATAAAAAAGCTTATAAACACCTCCGGTGCTGGTATGTTTCCTCAGCGCTCCCTTCCTATTAATTACTTATCTCTCCGGAGGCAGGAGAAGGAAGCTGGCGGTGATTTGTCATAGCTATGTCACGTTGGTCCTGGGAATGCATTCCAATAATGCTAATAACGTGCCAGCACTGGAGGTGAGTATAGGCTTTTTTAATTTTATGTTTGAGGAGAAGGGGTTGTACAAGTAGTGACAAGATATTTCATAAGGAGCATTGGATTCACACCGAAGAACTTCAGTGCAAATCGATGCTCTAGGTGAAATTTGATTGAACTCTCGAATTTGCTTACTTGTCATAACTATGTCACATTGGTCCTGGGAACCCAAGTTCTGACATCACTGGACATGTGCTGCCACCAGAGGTGAATATAGGCTTTTTATATTTTTATGGGGGATAAGAAGGGGCTGTCCAAGTTGTGGACAACCCCTTAAAGCTCAGGGGCCTCCATAGACTAAAAATCAGGTGAAAGATTAAACCTTGCCTTGCTGGTCGCCTGCCCCGCATTTTGTGATGTCTGGGGCCTATTCGGCACAATACTGAGTGAAGATGATGGAAGAGTTGGAGAAAACATGTGAAGCACAGGACACATGGACAGCTGAGCATCCGGCAGTAAAGGCTGTCATTCACATAGTAGAACCGCCCACCGGAATCCTAAACTCAGGAGTTCTGGATTTATACCTGCAGCCTCTTTCTTAGGATCAAAGCAGTCGGAAGTGAAGGTCTGTTATAGCAACGTTTCATATGCTTTACATCTATTCTATATATTGCATTCATGTCGCTAATGCTCTATGACAAATCCTACACCCCTTGCTGTATCAGGGTCCCTCGTGAGTGTGTTATTAGCGTTATGAGCCTTATGGAGAAAATGAGCAATGATCCCGGCCTCCTAATAGCACACACTAAGCCATTGTGAAGGTCAATGCTTTATGCCCTCACGACACATAATTGCCATTTATAGCTCTGGAATTGATCACAAATCACCAAAGCTATAATTGCCGGTGACACGCGTCACCTTTCCATCTCCCGGAATGCAGATTCAGAACATTGACACTTTTCCAGTTAAGTGATAGATTTTTTTGAAATTGTATCTGGAAGGAGAAATGTGAAAAGGGAAGAGGAAAAAAGGGCAATTAGAGAAAGGTTTAATCTGCTGAATTCCTGTGATGAATGGATGGATGACCTAGAAATGAGCGGCTTGTAAGAAAATCTCTCGAGGTCAGCCAATAATGATGATCTCCAAACAACCTTCCAAATGATATGTGTGGATTGTTTACATTTAGTGGAGAAGGATAAGTATGTGCACCCTGGGACATGTGCAAGGACGGTATATGCAGCATAAGATAGTTTTGGTCCCTATATTCCAAGGATTATTGGATGTAGGATAACGTACACTGCCATCAAAGACATAGAAACATCAATTACTAAAAGCAAAGCTGAACCTACCAACCATCTAATAGGTATAAAATGTTCAACCGAAATGTAATATAACTACTATAATACAAAAATATATCTACTATAATACTGCCCCTATGTATAAGAAAATAACTAACATAATACTGCCCCCTATGTACAAGCATGTAACTACTATAATACTGCCCCTATGTACAAGAATATAACTACTATAATATTGCTCCTATGTACAAGAATATAACTACTATAATACTGCCCCTATGTACAAGAATATAACTACTATAATACTGCCCCTATGTACAAGAATATAACTACTATAATACTGCTCCTATGTACAAGAATATAACTACTATAATACTGCCCCCTATGTACAAGAATATAACTACTATAATACTGCTCCTATATACAAGAATATAACTACTATAATACTGCTTTTACATACAAGAATATAACTACTATAATACTGCTCCTATGTACAAGAAAATAACTACTATAATACTGCCCCTATGTACAAGAATATAACTACTATAATACTGCTCCTATATACAAGAATATAACTACTATAATACTGCTCCTATGTACAGGAATATAACTACTATAATGCTGCCTCTATGTACAAGAATATAACTACTATAATACTGCCCCTATGTACAAGAATATAACTACTATAATACTGCCCCTATGTACAAGAATATAACTACTATAATACTGCCCCTATATACAAGAATATAACTACTATAATACTGCCCCCTATGTACAAGAATATAACTACTATAATACTGTTCCTATGTACAAGAATATAACTACTAAAATACTGCCCATATGTACAAGAATATAACTACTATAATACTGCCCCTATGTACAAGAATATAACTACTATAATACTGCCCCTATATACAAAAATATAACTACTATAATACTGCCTCTATGTACTAGAATATAACTACTATCCTAATGCCCCGTGTAGTACTCCCATTTTTTTAGCTTTTTCTTATCAGACTGTACATTCGCCCCTGTTCTTGTCTCGCTTCCTCTTATGTAATATATAATATAAACACTTTTTCTTGCCCCCACAATTCTCTTTTGCTTAGTTTTGACCTTTAAAGGTTGAAAATGTAAACAAAATTCTGAACTGCTGAATCGTGAGAATGGGTAAAGGACGCAGCAATAAAGCCGCATTTGCCGAATAATTTGAAAAATAACCTTGCTTTTGATCTTTAATTAAAATGAGGACTAATGTCCAAGGATGGAACAAAAGGAATTGATCATGCCGGCGATTACGGCGCTCTATAATCATCCGTGCATTTGTATTTCACAATAGGCACCAGGGACACTATCTGTAATGAATAGAGGGTTGTGCATGATGTGATTACAGACGCTGCTGATCACTGCTCATATCTCATCAAACCCAACAAAACCATTCGATTCACTTCTCCATTATCAGCTGCTATCGAAGACTTCAGCATTTGTGCACACGTTACGTTTCCTGGCCAAATATATTCTCATGAAAACTTATGGAACAGTTTAGAAAAGTAATCAAGAAGATAAGGATATGGAGAAGATCCAGCTAAAGATGGAGAAAAACATTTCAAACTTTATTAAAAAAAGCATATGCTAACGACTAAGTGGAAGCACCCCCGAAACACATCTAGCATGACCCTACAGGGTATGTGATGTGATGTTCTTAATTTTTCTGTAAAATAAAGCACCTAAACAAGAGGAGCCAGGGGCGGGCTGGCCCAGGTGGCAGGGGGGCAAGTGCCCCCTGGGCTGGTGGTATAGTCCACATCTAGGGCCGCCCCCTACAGAAACGGGCCGGCCGCGGGCGTCGCTTTGCGGCCGGCACATGACGCGAGACGGCCCGGCCGCGGGAGTTGCTCTGTGACGCTGGAAGTCTCTGATCAGGTAAGGGCTGATAGCCCCCCTCCCCCGCTTCTCAAGTCAGACCTGACAGCACCCCCCCCCCCCCCGCTTCAGGGCCGGCAGGGCAAATCTGCCACCCAGGGATGGAGGCTCCAGCCAGCCCCTGAGAGGAGCGATACTGGTATTTTTCCTTTTTCTAGTCAGGGAACTACCTGAGGATAAAAGAAGGGCCGCAGAAGCCCTGTCAGTGCTGGTTTATTAAGGCACCTCTCAGTGAGGGTGATATATGCCTTCTAGTCTGCGACCAGAAGCACATATAACAACCTCCACCCCATCACTGATTGAGGCCCTGAATAACCCCAAGCACTAATTGCCGTCACCAGTGCCTCGTTTAATTTAAGTCTGGTCCGTGCTCAGGCTTATATTGGGTCAGAAACCAACCCAGGTAGCGTTAAATGAGCACACAGACATGGGGGTTCTTGATCAATATAAAAGGACAACGCAAGATTAAATTTATATATTTAATCGCCCTATTGGTACACTAGAATAATATTAATTATGTAGTTATTAAGATATTACAAAGGTTACAGTCAGTTATGCAAATAAAAAATAAATGGAATACACACAGAATTACACACACATGTGATCACTTACCTTAATACACATGTGATCAGTAATACTGATGGCACCACAAGGGCAGCATGGGCCAACCTGGTTCCTGGGTATACCCTGGCTTGATGTAGTTATGCCTCTTTAGAAGAATACCAAGATGGAGAAGAGGTGGGACATTTTTATACTGTAAGAGGCTTTCTCATCTCACACCCATCACCTACCCCTGGGCCATCTCATAACTCCCACCTGCCTGAGGTGAGATATGAGATATACAAAAGTTATTATTGGCCATAACTTTACCTGCAAATGTCATAGGCGGAATACAATACTCTCATATTTTCAGTTATAATTTTAGCTATGCAGTAATATGACACATGACTATTCTGCTGGTACCCTGCTGGCCAATATCAAGTTTAGGGGACCGATGATGATCCCACACTTATATAAACATATGTGCTAAGATTGTCTGAATCTCTGGATACGATATTTATGCTTGACATTTTCATAGGAGCGCTGGCTCATGAAAATTACGAGTTATCCCTCGGCTCCATGAGTCTGGGCTGAGTGAAAGGGTTTCCTTTCAATCCCCAGAATGAGGAAATCAGGTTTATCACTTCTCTGCACCTCATGCACCTCATAGATGGGGAGGGTCTTCCTTTGTATAATGGCTTGGAGATTTCATTGTCACCTAATCTGTATTTCATAAGAAGCTTTATTGTGTGACCATTTGGCTAGGAAATTAGCATATTCCCCTTCCCGGAGATGACTAGCCCCAGGGTAAAAGCCGCATCATTGGAGTGAGCTACAATGTTATCTGAACAAGATGGCTACTTGTATGGAATATATTGGTATCTGAACAAGATAACTACTTGTAAGAATATTGCTTCATTCCTTCCAGTGTTTGACTAGTGTAGTCTGCTGCTTGATCACGTAGTCGGGACTTTGGATCTTCACTCGTGTAGTATGCTGCTTGACCACATAGTCGGGACTCTGGATCTTGACAGGTGTACACTGCTGCTTGACCACGTAGTCGGGACTTTGGATCTTGACGGGTGTAGTATACTGTTTGACCACATAGTCAGGACTCTGGGTCTTGACAGTTGTAGTCTGCTGCTTTACTTAGTCTGCTGCATACCACGCAGTCAGGACTCTTGATCTTGACATGTGTAGTCTGCTGCTTCTGCTTGATCACGTAGTCGGGACTTTGGATCTTGACATGTGTAGTCTGCTGCTTTACCATGTGGTTGAAATTATGGATCTTGACTGGTGTAGTCTGCTGCTTGAAAACGTAGTCGGTACTCTGGGTTTTGACTTGTGTAGTCTGCTGCCTGACCACACAGTCGGGACTCTGGGTTTTGACTAGTGTAGTCTGCTGCTTGACCACATAGTTGAGACTCTGGATCTTAACAGGTGTAGTCTGCTGCTTGACCACGTAGTTGAGCTTGAGAGATGCTTCTTGTGGGTAACCCAGTACAAGACTATTTAGAGCATCAGTAGGCCCAGTTGCTTCTTCAGCAGGGCGGTGAGCACTCCGCATTCCTGCTTGTACCTCTGCTTCCTTCTTCTGGTTGATGCTATCTCCGCCTTTCTTCTGATACTCTGAGTTGTTATATTTTCCTGCTGCACCACAACTATCACCCGACCCAGTGTCTTCCTGAAATTTTTCCCTCAAGGAAATAGCTTCTTTATTCTTTGGTTCCAGGTGGTGTCTTTGGCCAGCTGTGAGATTCTCAGACTTTTTTGCCACATTCGCTGTTATCCTTGCATCCAGTGTGTTTTTACGGCCATCTTGTTTCCTGTCCTGTTGTGTTGACTTTTGCCCTCAAACAATTTTGAGTTCTCAGCTTCGGTGTTCCCGCCCTGTTCCTTGCCATTTGCCCTTTTAAACAACTTCAGCTGGTTAACCTGTGCTCCTGAATCAGGTCTGCAATCTGTCTGTGACTTGGCCTCTGGAAGCCTTGGATTTACTCTGCATGGAACCCTGGAACCATTTGTGGATACCGGACCCTTCTGCTTACCATCACCATCTACCAGGAAAGTACAGAGACTCTGAATATTCTCCTTGAGACTTGTGCTATAGTTTAAACCTCTACCTCTGATATCCTTGGTTTAGTACTTGCACTCCGCAATTTACGTTTATTTCACATTCTGTTAATGCACTGACTTGTATGACGCAATAAAAGGAATACTTAAGAAATGTATGTCTCATGTGTCTCATTATACCCATGCATTAGACTCTAGATAGATTGTATCATATATGACACCAGCAGAGGGAAGTGTTCTCCTGCCAGCACTGTTAGATCTAATTAGATGTGCAGACTGTTTTATCCATTTTCTTACATATCTATACTTTAGAGCTTGGAAGCGCTGCTCCGAAGCTGGCTGAATCAGTGCATCTGACCTGCTTCAGTGTCTCTGTGGTTCTCCCATGCCTCAGCTGTAAAGCTGCCTCTGTTAGCAGAATGGGAGTGAGCACAGTTCAGGTATTAATGTGGCTGTCCATCTTTAGGAGCCCTTGACAAGCAGGAAATCAGAAGACAGGTGCAGACCTGAAGAATGTTTTGACAACCTCTTGAAAAGATGAGTCTATAGTATTCCTAACACCTGCTCATTATAAAGTTTTAGTGCAACGCAACGGTTATAGTAAGGTTTCTACCGTGTAGTAACTAGAGACTGTTCTCTTTCTAAATTTTGTTTATTCCAAAAATTGGATGGTTCTGGTGTAAGAATAAGAAAATAAGAACATCAACATTTGGAACATTCTTGCATAGTTATGAGTTGCACAAAAACTGTGAAGAATTTTAAACAGAATTCTGGCAAAAAACCTGGATGAATCAGACCCATTTGTTATTGTGGTTGGTTGAAAATTCTGAAGCTAGGAACCTATAATAATAATAATATTAATAATAATAAAAATAATAATAATAATTTTTATTATGGTCTAGCCATTAATAATAATATAATAATACCAATTTTATTTATATAGCGCCAACATATTCCCCAGCGCTTCACAATTCAAAGTTGATGTTTAAACTATCATATGAAACAGTTATTAGAAAATACAATATAATGCAGAAAAAACAATACAATATAGTATAAAGCATAATACAATACAATAATTAGAGCAAAATAATGACAGCCCTGCTCATAAGAGTTTACAATCTAACAATGAGGGTGGGGGGTGACACAAAGTATAGGTGCTTATTTACAATGATGGTATAGTCAACTTGAGGAGATGGGGAACAGTTAGGAGCAGTATAAGTGGCCATCAACCATTATTTGTGATACATGTGAGACTGGTTGAGAGAACAGGTTATGTCTAGATGACTGACTAGGGATAATGATAGGCCGCCCAAAAAGATATGTTTTTAGGGATCACCTGAAACTATGTAAATTGTGGATACACCTAATTTCTTGGGGTAGAGCATTCCAGAGAATTAGTGCAGCTCGGGAGAAGTCTTGGAGCCTGGAGTGGGAGGTTCAGATTAATGCAGAAGTTAGTCTAAAGTCACAGAGCAAAAAGAACGGGTGGGTTGATAGACAGAGATGTGGGAGGAGATGTAGGGAGGTGAAGAGCTTTGTGGGTAAGAACAAGCAGTTTGAATCGGATCCTATAGTGTATGGGCAGCCAATGCAATGACTGGCATAGAGCAGAAGCGTCCAAATAACGGTTAGCTACATAGTTGATCCTAGCTGCTGCATTAAGGATGGACTGGAGAGTCTAGTGTGGAGGAGTCCAATTAAAGGAGAATTAGAATAGTCAAGGCAGGAGTGAATCAGAGCTACAGTGAGGGTTTTTGTGGTTTCCAAGGTGAGAAAGGGTTGAATTCTAGAGATGTTCTTCAGGTGCAAGCGGCAAGAGTGGGCAAGAGATTGATCTTTACTTCATCCCACATATACAGAGTCAAACATAACACCCAGACAGCGAGCCTGCGGACTAGGCGTTATCGTGGTGCCGCACACTGAGAGAGAGATGTCATATTTAGGGAGGTTAGTGGAGGGTGGGAGCAGAAGAAGTTCAGTTTTGGAAAGGTTGAGTTTCAGATAAAGAGCCGACATGATATTGGAAACTGCAGTTAGACAGTCATTGGTGTTCTTTATTAGAGCGGGAGTAAGGGCAGGGGAAGAAGCGTATAGTTGTGTGTCATCAGCATAAAGAAGGTACTGAAAGCCAAATCTGCTGATGGTCTGTCCAATTGGAGCCGTGTAGAGAGAGAAGAGAAGAGGTCCAAGGACTGAACCCTGAGGGACCCCAATAGTGAGAGGAAGAGGGGAGGAAGTGGAGCCAGCAAATGATACACTGAAAGAACGGTCAAAAAGATAGGAAGAGAACCATGAGACAGCCATGTCCTTGATGCCGATGGAGAGCAGCATGGAGAGTAGGAGATGGTGGTCAACAGTGTCAAAGGCTGCAGAGAGATCAAGAGGAATAAGCAGAATGGTCACCATTACGTTTTGCTGTCAGAAGGTCGTTGGTCACTTTGGTGAGAGCAGTTTCTGTAGAATGTAGGGGCGGAAACCAGACTGTAAAGGGTCTAGAAGAGAGTGAGTGGAGAGGTAATGAGTGAGGCGGTAATGGACCAGGTGCTCCAGGAGTTTAGAGATGAAGGGGAGATTGGAGACTGCTCTGTAGTTTTTTGGGCAGGATGGGTCAAGAAACATTTTCTTTAATAATGGAGTAATGATCAACTGTTTGAAGGAGGAGGGGAAGATGCCAGAAGAGAGGGAGAGATTGAAGATTTTGGTAAGGTGAGTGTTAACCACCGGAGAGAGAGACTCGAGTAGGTGTGAGGGGATGGGGTCAGCAGTGCATGTGGTGGGACGAGAGGAGCCTGGAGACTTCTTCTACTGTTACTGGGTCGAATGTGGAGAGGGAGCCGGAGGAAATATGGGGAGAGGTAGGGGTAACAGCAATTTGAGGTTGGGAGTTGATTTCCTGACGGATGTTTTCTATTTTCTCTGTGAAGTAGAACGCCAGATCATCAGCACAGAGGTCAGTGATAAGGGCCTGCACTTTAGGAGTGAGGAGAGAATGAAAGGTGTCAAAGAGTTTTTATGGGTTGCTGGATAGTGAGGCGATCAGGGTGGTGAAGTAGGTTTGTATGGCAAGGTGAAGGGCAGCGTTGTAAGTTCTCAGCATAAATTTATAGTGAATGAAGTTTTCTAGTGTGTGGGTTTTCCTCCATAGACGTTCAGCACTCCTAGAGCATCGCTGGAGGAATTGAGTTTGCGATGTGAGCCAGGGCTGTTTCACTCTTTGTTTGGAGGTTCAGAAGGTGAGGGGTGCTACTTGGTCCAGGGTATCTAGAGAGTAATTTAAGTTATTTATTGCCAGATTCAGACAAGAGAATGAGGAGATTGGGGACAGTGATGAGTATAGAGAATCTGTGAGTGCATGAGGGTTAATGGCCTGTAGATTTTTGAATGTGTGATAGGTCGGACTGTGTTGGGGTGGGTGAGGGATTGTGAGAGTGAAGGAGAGAATGTTGTGGTCAGAGAGGGGAAGAGGTGAATTATCTAAGGAGGAGGTAGAGCAGAGCCGGACAAAGACCAGGTGAAGGGTGTTACCATCCTTGTGTGTCTCTGAGGTTGAGAGCTGTGAGAGGCCAAGAGATGTGGTTAGAGATAGGAGCTGGGATGCAGATGGGGAAATGGGGCTGTTTATGGGGATGTTGAAGTCTCCCAGAATAAGGGTTGTATATATCCAATAGAATTTTTTACCAGACTATTTGCACTCCCAGAGGTCTATGATCCAAAACTTCTTGTAATTCATAAAGAGTTTTTATTATTTCTCAAGAAAAGCACATACAACGCGTTTCGACAGTAAAAATGTCTTCCTCAGGTATATTGTTAAAAGAGTTCCAAAGTTGTGGATAGCTTTATAGGAAATAGTATTATGCTAAATAGGGTGTGGACCACTAAGGTTAGCTAGTGCCACACCTGCTATATAAGTTTGGTATATTCAGAAGCACATAATAATAATAAAAAAAAACAAATACATTACATATATATATAGAGAGAGAGCATAGTAAAGTTTGATTATGACAGCTAAATGTGAAGTATAATTTGATCATAAATAGCATAAAATTTTCAATATAGTTATATAACAAATTTAAAATTGTTGTATGTGGCTGAAATCCATTTAAAACACACAAAAAAACAGTGCTCATTAAAATTATGAGAAAACACACAGTATTCAAGGAAGGATTAATTTTATATTCCCTCAATAACGTAATTTAATCCGTTCGGGTGTAATGAACCCATTTTAAAAATCCAATAAGATTCTTTACGATTTAATTTTTCAGTGCGGTTTGGGCAGTTCTCCGAAATTTGCTCAACTGGTGTAACTTTTATATTAAATTGTTTATTATGCTTCAAACACAAGTGTCGGGACAAACTATGTTTCATGAAGCCATTTTTCGCATTGTGCCTGTGGCCATTCATACGTGTTCTCAGAGACTGAATAGTACGTCCCACGTACTGAATGCCAAAGGCACATGTGATGACATACAGTTGTGGCCAAAAGTATTGACACCCCTGCAATTCTGTCAGATAATACTCAGTTTCTTCCTGAAAATGATTGCAATCACAAATTCTTTGGTATTATTATCTTCATTTAATATGTCTTCAATGAAAAAAACACAAAAGAGAATGAAGCAAAAAGCAAAACATTGATCATTTCACACAAAACTCCAAAAATGGGCCAGACAAAAGTATTGGCACCCTCAGCCTAATACTTGGTTGCACTACCTTTAGCCAAAATAACTGTGATCAACTGATTCCGGTAACCATCAATGAGTTTCTTACAATGCTCTGCTGGAATTTTAGACCATTCTTCTTTGGCAAACTGCTCCAGGTCCCTGATATTTGAAGGGTGCCTTCTCCAAACTGCCATTTTTTGATCTCTCCACAGGTGTTCTATGGGATTCAGGTCTGGATTCATTGCTGGCCACCTTAGAAGTCTCCAGTAGTGATGGGCGAGTCCTAAATTACTCGGAATCGCTTGACTCTAGCGAGTCCGAGCACGGGACTCGCTACTCGTTGCGAGTCTAGCGAGTCCAATGTTAATGAATGGGGAAGCGAGTAATAGCGAGTAATTTTGCGATTTACAAATCACAGATGTGTCTCGGAAGCTTCAGGCTCTATCTACATTTCCGCCCCCTACTGTGTGATGTGTGATGTAGCAGAGCTGAATGAGTTCAACAAGAAGAAGAAGGAAGACAGAAGAGAGAAGAAAGAAGAGTGAAGACCTGGGTCTTTGGAGGGGTATGTGGTGGTAGTAAAGTTGGAGTCCCTAATGGTGTCTGTGTCTTTATTTTTAATAAATAATTTTTCTCTGTGTGGTGTTTTTTTTAACCCTTTATTGGAGATTCTTAGTGGCCGTGTCAAACCTAGCCTGACATTAAGAATCTCGGGCATAATACCAGCTTGTATAACAAAGCTGGTATTAACCCTTTTATTACCCAGCGTGCCACCGCCACCAGGGCCGCTGGAAGAGCGGAGTTCAGCGCCAGAGGATGGCGCTTCAATGAACGCGCCATCTTCTGGGGCGGCTGCGGGCTGCAATTTGCAGCGGGGGGTGCCCAGAAAGCTTGGGCCTCCCTGCGCTGCGGATTCCAGCCCCCAGCTGCTTAGCTGTACCTGGCTAGACATAGAAATTGCGCGGAGCCCCACGCATTTTTTTTTTTATTATTTCATGAAATTCATGAAATAATAAAAAAAAGGGCTCCCCAATATTCTTGTGTCTGGCCAGGTACAAATAGGCACCTGGGGGTTGGGGGCAGCCCGTCGCTGCCTGCTGGATTCGGCTGGTTACAGAAATACGGTGAAGCCCGCGTCAAATTGTTTTCTTACAAATCCATAAAACAATATAAATAAAAGGGACTGCATCTTTATTAACCCCTGGACCATGGGCGAGGGGTTAATAAAGATGCAGTCCCTTTTTTAGGATTGTTTTATTGATTTTTCAGAAAAAAAATGACGTGGGCTTCGCCGTATTTCTGGAACCAGCCGGATCCAGCAGGCAGCGACGGGCTGCCCCCAACCCCCAGGTGCCTATTTGTACCTGGCCGGACACAAGAATATAGGGGAGCCCTTTTTTTTAATTATTTCATGAATTTCATGAAATAATAAAAAAAAAATGCCTGGGGCTCCGCGCAATTTCTATGTCTAGCCACGTACAGCTAAGCAGCTGGGGGCTGGAATCCACAGCGCAGGGAGGCCCAAGCTTTCTTGGCACCCCCCGCTGCAAATTGCAGCCCGCAGCCGCCCCAGAAAAAGGCGCATTCATTGAAGCACCATCCTCTGGCGCTGAACCCTGCTCTTCCAGTGGCCCTGGTGGCGGGTGGCTCACTGGGTAATAATGAGGTTAAGGCCAGCTTTGTATTATCAGCTGGCCCTAAGCCAATATTATACATGACCGCCATGAATTTCTATTAAATTGTTTTAAAAAAAACACAACACAGAGAAACATTTTTTTATTAGAAATAAAAAAAAAAAGCCATTAGGGACTCCATCTTTATTATAAAAAATCCTCTTCCGTCCGACGTAGTCCAAAACGCGATGTCCTCTCTGCTACATCCCTGTGCATAGATATAGATGTCTATGCATAGGGAGTGAGCAGACTGAGAACAATCTCAGCTCTGCTACATCATCTCTGTGCACAGACATTCATGTCTGTACACAGGGAGAGCAGGCGGGCTCTAGGACCCTGGAGCTGCGGTAGCCCGCAGGACCCGAGCCCGGCACAGAGCAGACAGCCGGACTCGTTACTCTGCGAGTTTCTCTGCGATTACTTGCACAGTAATGAGTCCAATGCAAGTCAATGGCAATCCTACTTTTGTCAGAGTCTCAGACCCTGACAAAACTAGGATTGCCATTGATTTGCATTGGACTCGTTACTGTGCGAGTAATCGCTGGGAAACTCGCAGAGTACCGAGTCCTGCGAGTCCGTTACTACTCGCCGAGTAACGAGTCCTAGCGAGTAGACTCGCCCATCCCTAGTCTCCAGTGCTTTCTCTCAAACCATTTTCTAGTGCTTTTTGAAGTGTGTTTTGGGTCATTGTCCTGCTGGCAGACCCATGACCTCTGAGGGAGACCCAGCTTTCTCACACTGGGCCCTACATTATGCTGCAAAATTTGTTGGTAGTCTTCAGACTTCATAATGCCATGCACACAGTTAAGCAGTCCAGTGCCAGAGGCAGCAAAGCAACCCCAAAACATCAGGGAACCTCCGCCATGTTTGACTGTAGGGACCATGTTCTTTTCTTTGAATGCCTCTTTTTTTCTCCTGTAAACTCTATGTTGATGCCTTTGCCCAAAAAGAGAGAACATTCTTCCAAAACGTTTTAGGCTTTTTCAGGTAAGTTTTGGCAAACTCCAGCCTGGCTTTTTTATGTCTCTGGGTAAAAAGTGGGGTTTTCCTGGGTATCCTACCATACAGTCCCTTTTCATTCAGACGACGACGGATAGTACGAGTTGACACTGTTGTACCCTCGGACTGCAGGGCAGCTTGAACTTGTTTGGATGTTAGTCGAGGTTCTTTATCCACCATTCGCACAATCTTGTGTTGAACTCTCTCGTCAATTTTTCTTCTCCGTCCACATCTAGGGAGGTTAGCCACAGTGCCATGGGCTTTAAACGTCTTGATGACACTTCGCACGGTAGACACAGGAACATTCAGGTTTTTTTTTGGAGATGGACTTGTAGCCTTGAGATTGCTCATGCTTCCTCACAATTTGGTTTCTCCAATCCTCAGACAGTTCTTTGGTCTTCTTTCTTTTCTCCATGCTCAATGTGGTACACACAAGGACACAGGACAGAGGTTGAGTCAACTTTAATCCATGTCAACTGGCTGAAAGTGTGATTTAGTTATTGCCAACACCTGTTAGGTGCCACAGGTAAGTTACAGGTGCTGTTAATTACACAAATTAAAGAAGCATCACATGATTTTTCTAACAGTGCCAATACTTTTGTCCACCCCCTTTTTATGTTTGGTGTGGAACTAACATTGTACTCTGTAGTGAATGGGTAGCCAGTGCAATGACTGGAACAGGATGGAGGCATTGGTAAAGTGGTTAGAAAGGAATATGATCCTGTCTGCCGCATTCAGGATGTATCAGAGAGGAGAGTTTAGTACAAGGTAGACCAATCAGTAGATACAGTCATATGAAAAAGTTTGGGCACCCCTCTTAATCTTACTGTTTTTTTTTTTTTAAATTGGGTTTTTGCAACAGCTATTTCAGTGTGATATATGTAATAACTGATGGACACAGTAATATTTCAGGATTGAAATGAGGTTTATTGTACTTACCAAAAATGTGAAATATGCATTATTTCACAATTTAGCAGGTGCAAAAGTATGGGCACCCTTCTGATTTTCATGATTTGAATACTCCTAACTACATTTTACTGACTTACTGAAGCACTAAATTGGTTTGGTAACCTCATTGAGCTTTGTACTTCATAGCCCAGTGTATCCAATCATGAGAAAAGCTATTTCAGGTGTCCACTTGCAAGTTGTTCTCCTATTTGCATCTTCTCTGAAGAGTGGCATCATGGGCTCCTCAAAACAGCTCTCAAAAGATTGTTCAACATAGTTGTTCAGGGGAAGGATACAAAAAGTTGGCTGAGAGATTTAACCTGTCAGTTTCCACTGTGAGGAACATACAGTAGTAAGGAAATGGAAGACCACAGGGACAGTTCTTGTAAAGGCCAGAAGTGGCAGGCCAACAAAAATATCAAAAAGGCAGAGAAGAATGGTGAGAACAGTCAAGAACAATCCACAGACCACCTCCAAAGACCTGCAGCATCATCTTGCTGCAGATGGTGTCACTGTGCATCAGTCAACAATACAGCGCACACTGCACAAGGAGAAGCTGTATGGGAGAGTGATGCGAAAGAAGCCATTTCTACATGCACGCCACAAACAGAGTCGCCTGAGGTATGCAAAAGCACATTTGGACAAGCCAGTTTCATTTTGGAAGAAGGTCCTGTGGACTGATGAAAGAAAGATTGGGTTGTTTGGTCATACAACAAGGCGTTATGCATGGCGCCACAAAAACACAGCATTCCAAGAAAAACACTTGCTACCCACTGTCAAATTTGGGGGGGGTCCATCATGCTTTGGGGATGTGTGGCCAATGACGGCACCGGGAATCTTGTTAAAGTTGAGGGTCGCATGGATTCCACTCAGTATCAGCAGATTCTTGAGAATAATGTTCAAGAATCAGTGTCAAAGTTGAAGTTACGCCGAGGATGGATCTTTCAGCAAGACAATGATCCAAAACACCGCTCCAAATCTACTCAGGCATTCATGCAGAGGAACAATTACAATGTTCTGGAATGGCCATCCCAGTCCCCAGACCGGAATATCATTGAACATCTGTGGGATGTTTTGAAGCGGGCTGTCCATGCTCGGCGACCATCAAACTTAACTGAATTGGAATTGTTTTGTAAAGAGGAATGGTCAAAAATACCTTCATCCAGGATCCAGGAACTCATAACAGCTTCAGGAAGCCACTAGAGGCTGTTATTTTTACAAAAGGTGGATCTACTAAATATTAATGTCACTTTTCTGTTGAGGTGTCCATACTTTGGCACCTGTCATATTTTGAAATAATGCATATTTCACATTTTTGGTTAGTACAATAAACCTCATTTCAATCCTCAAATATTACTGTGTCCATCAGTTATTACATATATCACACTGAAATAGCTGCTGCAAAAACCCAATTTTAAACAAATAAAAATAAGTAAGATTAAGAGGGGTGCCCAAACTTTTTCATATAACTGTAGTTGTAATAGTCCAGATGAAAATGAATAACCTATAATAATGAGCTTCATCATTACCTAACAGGACCACTGAAATGTCCAAATTTGTGGAACACCTCCTGTACATGACTTTCTGGAATCAATGGTGGTCCCAGCTCTTGGACCTTCTTCCTACCTCTCTCCACCAGACATCAGAAGATAACGAGAGGTGGAATTCCCCTTTAACAATGAACAACTTGCTAAACTTTTTATTGTAATGAATCTTCTGGGTATTAAACTTTGGAGAAGCAAATATTCACGGGATGGACAGGAGGCGAGGTGCATAATGAATTCCTTCTGTTATTTAATCAAAGTCACAATCGGAAAGGATTAGTTGGAGGTTGAAGAATGAGACAAAATTACATTTCTGAGCCTTTCAGACAAAATGAAAAAAGACCATCAAGTAAAGAAGTTGAATCAATCCCATCCCAGACTCAGCTTAGAAAATCAATGTTATGAAAAGGCCGAGAAAGACATGATGACCCTCAGATCGGTGCGGAATGGGGCAGGATCTAAATGAGACCATCTACGTCAGGCTGACATTAATGAGTAATTGACATAGGTCCACAATAGACATTTTATTCTGATGGTCATCCGCAATGACAGAGCATTAGAGGAACGTCTTATGTAATAGCAACCTTTGTATTTATTTTGTTCTTATCATTTATTTATTAATTTTGAATTTTGCTATTATTTACTTTTATTTTAATTACTTTTAATTTTTATTATTTTTTGCCTGTTATTCTTTTTAGGTATTTTTTGGGGGTGGGTTGAACAGAGTGACTAAAGAGGATTTATTGTTTTTATTTTATTAAATTTTTTGGAGGGGAATTTAAAAAGTGTATGCAGCAAGTTATCTGAAATAACCCATTGTGTCCTGAATAAGGGGTAGGTGGAGCAGGCAGCCTGTAGAGGAGTGAAGTTTGGAAACGACTAATGAGAGTGAGCAATAGGCAAAAGCACAATATTATTTAAGGGATTGTTGCACGGGGAGCTTAGGAAGTAAAGGATGAAAGGAACCTGGGCACTTAAATTGCCCCTCAGGCTAGGGGAACCCTGACTTTCCTTAACTCAAGGGTACTCTTGATAGTAGAGAGACCTGAATCTCCAACCTGTCCCTTTCTCCTGTCCAGCCCTGAACTGAACCCCTAACACCCACCCCAGGAGGAGAACCGTAATGGAACCCACAGATAAAGACAGACAGGGATAAAGTAAACAGCACCACACCGCAAACAATCAGGAAGATACAATATGTGTGAAGGGAGAACTCAAATACAAATGGGGAATGTAAAAAACAACAAGGTATAATTCACCAGAGACCAAGCAAAGACTAGAGTTTCAACAGCAACTCCAACACAGGACCGGTATGCAAGAATTACGTGTGGCGCCCCTGCGACTGGGCAGCCACAGGGTGAACTGCAGCAGGACGAGGTAAGACGATCAACTCACAAAACTCACACACACACATAGGCTCCGACCCTAAGCCAAGTCACTCTATGTCAGGCAAGGGGTGGCGGGAGCATAGCAATGTGTGGGTGGGAATAGAGGGATAAGACGGAGAAAGGGGTGGAGGAACAGTAGAAAAACACTGGAACACTAAGACGATCGATAGCTTCCCATGAGAGAGGACACAACCGAGTGAATCCCTGGAGGGTGGAGGAGAAGGAAAGCCTCCCCAAGCCGAGACACCCTTCAGCAAAGTTCAGACTACGATAGCCAGAGAGAACGACGGGGACCGGTGGCCTGCACCACTAATGGCTGGCCCGGAGCCCAAAAAGCTGACAACCGTAGAACGACTGAATGAGCCAGCTGATCCCAACTAGCACGGGCCACTGGTGGCTAGGCCAGGACAGCCAGAGTGCCGGCTCTATTTAGAAACAATTAGGGAAATGAGGATCTCATGGGTATTAGGTACAACACTTTTACTTAATTATACAGCGAAAAAAATAAATGTGTGTTCAATGTACCTTTCTGAAAAATGGAAGGATACCAGAGTTCACATGCAAAAATATGAAAGTTTAATAAAGTTCATCACATAAAAACAGGGGATCCAAACATTGTTTATATATCAAGGGGAAAGGATGTCAGGTAGTGTAAGGAGACAATGACACTAGGGGCACAGATATAACCACATGCAATGGAATTAAATAAGGATTTACAAAGTAAAGTCACAATACATGTTCCAGGGATATAAAGTGCATATCAGTTAATAAGTCAGTACAGAAAATAACTCATGCCTAAGAAAAGAGGGTGAAATCTTCAGTCAATGTATAGACTATGCGTCCCTCTAGTAGCAACCAAAAGTCAAGATCAAGACATTATCCCAATTCAAGTGAAGGACCATGAAGTTAAAGTCATTCCAGTTGCCTTATGGCCGTGCCCTTTAGTGTCAGGGAGGAGCCCCAACACGTGTTTCAAAGTTTTCCTCAGGGGCAGTGGTGTGATTTGGGGAAATCAGGCCCCGTCTTATAGGGACCCTCCTTACCTCCAGCCAATCCTGGGGTTTAAACAGAGCAATAATAAGCTGGTGTAAAATCACCCTTACGTTGATGATATAACCAATAGATAGGTCATCAATATGAGGTCCGTCGGAGTCCGCCAGAACGCCGCCCTACTTATCAGCCCTTATCTGCTCTGGCAGAGCATAGGAGGTAAGGAGCATTATCTTGCAACAATGTACAGGGCTGGGGTGTGTGGCTCTGTATATTGCTTATGTCCATCAATTGTCAGAGCAGATAATAGTTGAAAGGTGCCTTTTGTTCGTCTTACTTCCACAGATCTCATAATAATAACTTCTTCTCCAGAAAATAATGACATTTTATTGTTATGCATAAGAAGCCAAAAGGGGTTGTTGCATTGTCTTTGTATGGTGTTTTCACTGTGGCCATAAATTAAGGCTTACTGTTAGGGCTCACCTGGCAAGATGGATTAATGATAGACTACTGCCCATTATTAACACCAGGGCTTAATACTAGCTGACATTTCACAGCTGACAGCCCCATTAACCTATTAACCCAATTGTTAACGACAACGTACCAGAATTGGCAAATCTAATGGATGCGCCAGTTTGGTGGCAGCTGGTATATTTAGGCTTGGAAAGGCCAAATAACCATAGTCTTTCCCACCCTGATAATAGCAGCCCCCAGCTGTCTGCTTTACTTTGGCCGGTTGTCAACAATATGGTGAAACCAAAGCCGTTCTTTTTTTATTTAAATATATAATTTTAAAAAATGGCATGGGGTCCCCTCTATTTTTGATAACCAGCCAAGGTAATGCAGGCAGCTGAAGGTTGCAGCCCACAGCTGTCAGATTTACCTGCACTGTTTTTTTTTAATTTCCATATCCACATATTTTCAGGGCAATGTCTCCCATTTTGCTTTCTTTTGCAGCCCCGTAGCACTTACTGCGACCATTTTACAGCCATTTTTCAGCGCATAAGTACTGGTCCCCATTGACTTGTATGGGGTCCGAGGTCAAGTTGGGTCAAGTCTGGGTCCTGAATCAAACTTTTTTTTAAAGTCGGTCAGTTCTGCAAACTTTGAATCCACGTGTCCACTCATCACTAATTATAACTTCTAGGACACCAGGACTATATGGGATGATACTTCTCAAAAATGTGTCCATTAAAATTATTATTTTAAAACCTCCATACGTATTATCATAATCAAGGAGAAGAATCTGTACGGATTATCCCTGCACACATGATGTTTGGAGTAACTGTTCCTATGTGTGTGGGCTTCTTTAATTAATACCCTTATACATTAAAATCCAGCAGATCCCCGGGTATTTGAGGAGGGATAATCCCCTGGAAATAATAATGAGCTTTACACAGTGAGAGATAACCAACCCCATCGCCATAAATGAATACAAAATATCTACCGTCCAGCAGGATCTGGATATAATCTTGGTGATTAGTCGTGTTCGCTGTGATCATGTCTTCCCTTATCTTAATTGCCAGGTTCCCAGATCAGACCTGGGGATAAGACACAAGAACATGAAGTGGTGAATATTCTCCAGCTATTCTTCATTGAAGTGTTATTATACATGTTCAGTGCTGGTATCAGGACGGGGCTCGCAGATTTCCTACATATGCCATTGTTAAAGGAGAATATCCCAACCAAACAATCTTTCCAATAGGACTTGTGTTTTCTTGTAATATTTGAGTGTCTTAAAGGACATAAGGAAAAGTCATTATGATCTATGAAATGATCCTAGTGGTCATTCACTGCCTAATGCAATGTGATTAATCAGGACCTGCATTTTGGGGGTTAGCGTCATGGGGTGGCATAACTGATAAGGAATCAAAAGGCTAGATGGTAAGGTGGGCAGGGATGTTCAAGGGAGCTAGTCTGACCCTGGAGTTGGGGTCCCTGACTTGCCCTGTTTCTGAAGGTACCTCTTAAGGTGAGGAGGTTTGGGCCACCAACCTAGCCCTTCACTCCTGATCAGCCCTAGGATAAGAGCTCCTACCTCCATCGACGGACCGAGAAAGCCCAGCAGCTTCAAATGAAAGTCAATGGCTGTAACAGCACAGCTCAGGGGAGCACAACTTTACAGCATGGGTCCAAGTAGAAATGAGCTCTATCTGCGACATCTGGTGGACGGAAGCAGAACAAATTAAAGGGGTTGTCCGGGCTTTTTCTATAATTCACATGTGTATCTAGGCTGCAAAATGTTGCCAGTTTGTAATATACATCCTGTCAACATTTTGCAGGGTTTCCTAGATATCACTGATTTGCGGCAGCCAGAGAACGTCCAGAGGGTATGTTTGTGTTGGAGCAGCATGTAAATTGATAACTGGTAATTTCCTCCCAGTTTCCTAAAACATGCCCACTCCTCCAGTCTACAGTATTGCCAGCCACCCCCAGGATACTTCAGGCCCTCCCCAACCCCTAATGTCACCACCCACCCACATTTTACGCAGTGGTCCCCTGCTCCACTAACACACTGTGCTGAATCCCGCAGTTGTGAAGAAAATTCGGCACAATGTGTCAGTGCAGGAAGGACCTCTGCATGTGTGTGCGCTCACCCTGTGGCCACTGTCAGTACAGCCAAGGTCCACAGCCCGGGTCTCTGTGCCCTGGAGCCGATGCTCTTCCTCTCTATTCCTCCTGTACTATAGAGCGGGGCACAGAGCCGGTCTTCTCTATACCACAGCCACCGGCTCTATGGTACTAGGAGGTATAGAGAGTAGGAGCATTGGGCTGCACAGCACAGACAGAGACCCGCGCTACAGACCTCAGCTCCAGGGCACAGAGAGCCAGGCTGTGGACCACAGCTCCAGGGCACAGAGACCTGTGCTGCGAATTTCGGCTCCAGGGCAGAGACCCGGTTGTGGACCATGGCTTTAGGGCTCAGAGATCCGGGCTACGGACCATGTTCCAGGGCACAGAGACACGGGCTGCGGACCTCGACTCCAGGGATCAGAGACCCAGGCTGCGGACCATGGCTCCAGGACCCAGAGACCCTTGCTGCGGACCATGGCTCCAGGGCACAGAGACCCAGGCTGCGGACCACGGCTCCAGGACACAGAAACCCAGGCTTCAGAACACGGCTGTACTTGACAGCTGCAGATTCGCCACAGTGTGTCAGTGGAGCAGGGGACTGCTGTGTAGAAAGGGGGTGGATGGTGACATTAGGGGTTGGGGCGGGCCTGTGGGATCCTAGGGGGTAGCCGGGCATAGTGTAGTCTTGGGGAGGGGGTGTGTTTGTAGGAGACTGGGAGGAAATTACCAGTTCTCAATTTACATGCTGCTCCAACACAAACACACCCCCTGGATGTTCTCTGGCTGCTGAAAGTCAGTGATATCTAGGAAACCCTGCAAAATGTTGACAGGATGTATATTACAAACTGGCAACATTTTGCAGCCTACATACACATAGAAATTATCAAAAAAGCCCGGACAACCCCTTTAAGGCTGAATGGGTGGAGAGCAGAAAGCTCAGACATACCCCTTCATCTTCACCTTTACCTCCACATGCAGAGCCACAGCATAGAATATTGGAAAAAAAAGGTGAGTTGAAATCACAGCAGCACTCACTGACTGCAAAGCGTGACAGGTGGGGATGGGCGAGTCTACTCGCTACTATTCGGCACTCGCCGAATAGTAGCGGTATTCGTGTACTCGCTACTCGCCGAGTAAATTAGGATTACTCGGGAGTAGCAAGTACCGAATACTTTTGCAGTGTATCAATAGATACACTGCAAAAGTCCTGTAAAATAAAGGAAAAGTGGTTAAAAAATAAAAAAATCCGATACTCACCTTAACCGACGGCTGTACTGGGACCGGCCAATGCACGTCTATTCATGTAAAAGGACCTGTCACTCTCTCAGCCAATCAGATGACTGGGAGAGATCTGGCCAATCAGATGCCGCCACGTCACAATGACGTAATCGCTAGCAGCCACCTGATTGGCCAGATGGAAAGGTCCTCTCAGGTACACCGAGGACCTTTCCATCTGGCCAATCAGGTTGCCGCTAGCGATTACTTCATTGTGACGTGGCGGCATCTGATTGGCCAGATCTCTCCCAGCCACTTTTCCTTTATTTTACAGGACTTTTGCAGTGTATCCATTGATACACTGCAAAAGTATTCGGAATCGCTATACTCGCAACGAGTAGCGAGTACTGCTACCTACTCGTTGCGGGTATATCGATTCCGAATATTATGGTACTCGCCCATCCCTAGTGACAGGGTCAGGTTTTTCACAATTCTTAAAAATGCAACCTATACTATGCAATTATAACTTTACACACTAGAATATTTCTTCATTTTTTTCAGGAAATAATTTTCAGATTACTGTTAATACATTTTACCATTAAGTGTATTTAGTACTTTGAGTGCATGAGAGTGCACGTGTCTGATATATGTATAATTTTGATTGATTCATATGCAGTTTACTCAGAGTAACTGTCACGATTCCTCCGTGCAGTGCACTTCGGATACAACAAGAGTTATTGCTGTGTTTTGTATTTGGTGTGCTGATCTGTTGCTGACAGCACAGGATTCCATTCTGTTTCTGGAAGGTGTTGGACTGCTCAGATGTTCCATCTTCCCTGTGATTGCTCTGCTACTATACTGAGTAGCCTCTCCCAGAATGCTGCCAGTTATATTGTGACACTAGTTACTACTAATAGCTTGGGTGAATGTGATGTTAGACACTACTAATAGGTAGGGTGAATGCGAGGCTAGTCACTACTAATAGCTAGGGCAGATGTGATGCTAGTCCCTACTAATAGCTTGGGTGAATGTGATGTTAGTCACTACTAATAGGTAGGGTGAATGTGATGCTAGTCACTATTAATAGCTTGGGTGAATGTGATGTTAGACACTACTAATAGCTAGGGTGGATATAATGCTAGTCATTACTAATAACTTGGATGAATGTAATGTTAGACACTACTAATAGGTAGGGTGAAGGTGAGGCTAGTCACTAATAATAGCTTGGGTGAATGTGAAGTTAGACACTACTAATAGCTAGGGTGGATGTGATGCTAGTCACTACTAATAGGTTGAGTGAATGTGATGTTAGACACTACCAATAGTGGGCTGTGACTCGGTCACTACTTACAGGAGTTTAGACAGCAGGGAAGTCAAGTAATCCAGGGTCATGTTCCAGGAGAGCTTGTAATATTTAAAGAGCAGACAGAGATGTAGTCATGCAACAGTCCAGGGTCATGTTTCTAGGAGAGCATGAAAAGGATTCAGGGAGTAAACAGAGATGATTCAGGTCACAGTCCAGGTGTCAAAATACTAAGACATCACAACTAATATGGGGAGTAGAGAAAATGGAAATCAAGCAACAATCCCAGGTCAGATATTTGAACAGACACAGGAATGGAGGCCAAACACCACTTCAGCTATAATGTACGACTGGCACGATTCTGGGAGAGGTTGTTCTGTAAAGTGGCAGAGCAATCATAGATAATATGGAACACCTAAGCAACCTAGAACCAAAATTGAGGCCTGTGCTATCAATCTACTGTTGAGAGCTCAGCACAATAACTGTTAGGGTACCTTCACACCTGGAGATAACATCGGCGATTTCTATGGCGACGCTAAGGCGTGGCCTATCGCCGGCGACATCGCCAAAGCGTCGCCTAATGTGACTGGCCGAGGGCGACACATCTGAGTGGTCGCCTGGTTTCACAGCACAGCTCTGAAACCAGGCGACCATTCAGGGGTGATGTGTACTGATCACCATGTGTTGATGTGCACACATCGCCTAAACATTTCCGCTGGGCGTTTCTGGGCGTAGTTACTACCTCTGCCGGTCTGCGTGGATTCGTGGCAGCTTGAGCGTTCCGATTGGTAGTCTTGTTCCTTGGCGCTGTATTTGATGATGTGTGTGTCCAAAGGTGTATTACCCAGGAGCGTACATACTATAAAGTAGCGCATTGATGTGGCCTGTGTGTTTGCGGCTGTGTGTGTTCAAAGTGCAGAGATGTGCGATGACCAAATGTGTCTTAACACCAACACAATTGTCATTAAATGTCAACTCATGTATGCATCAGAGCGCTGTAGTGGCAGCCTTCATGTTTAAAGTATATGACGCCAAGGCACACAGTGTATCCTGTGGCTTTTGCGCCTCTGGGCCCCCGTCAACATGTGACATCTTTCCCGTGCTTTCATATGCCATAATGTTGCCAATCTTTTGGCGCTGCCTTCCTGCTGCTTTCCCTTCCCCTGCAGAATAGTAAATTGGCGGCACCCAGGCGAGCTGCTGTGTGGGGGAAGCCTGAGCTCCTTATTCTCATTGATCTATGTGACACCAGGGATTACTGGTGTCACCAGCACCACACCCATCCACGTCTCCACAAGCAGGCTGTCCTGCTGAAGCTGAAGAGGCGGCTGGAGAGGAGGTTGGGTCTGCTGCGCACCCCAAAGCAGATCTGCAAAAAAAATTGCAGTTCTGAAATATAAGACGCCTGGACGCATCACCCGACTGCGTGACAGGATTGCCCAGATAAGTGGTGAGTATTTAGCATGACAACATACACATACCCTTCTGTGTAAAGAAAGACATGTGAAGGGCAGCACATGCCACTGTACACCCCAAGATATATCGGGCCAATGTATGTGAGAGCTTCTTCATGACTCTGCAGTTGCAGGATCAGGGGCGTAACTAGAACTGGCAGGGCCCCATAGCAAACTTTTGAACGGGGCCCCCTCCAAGACACGCCCCCAATGACACTCCCCCTTCAAGACACACACACCCCTGATGGTATACAGGCCCCCCAGTGGTATACAGGCCTCCCCAGTGGTAGTATACAGCAGCATCCCCAGTGGTAGTATACAGCAGCCTCCCCAGTGGTATATACAGGCCCCAGCAGTATATACAGCAGCCCCAGTGGTATACAGGCCCCAGTGGTGTATACAGGCTCCAGTGGTATATACAGCAGCCTCCCCAGTGGTATATACAGCAGCCCCAGCAGTATTACAGCAGCCTCCCCAGTGGTATATACAGGCCCCAGCAGTATATACAGCAGCCCCAGTGGTATATACAGGCCCCAGTGGTGGTATATACAGGCCCCAGTGGTGGTATATACAGGCCCCAGACTGGGGCCCCAGTGGTGGTATATACAGGCCCCAGTGGTGGTATACAGGGCACCCCCCTTGCTGCTGCACACCTGTAAAGGAATACATCATTATACTTACTTATCCCTGCTGCCGCTGTCGCTGTCGCCGCTCTGAGACCGCGCTCCTCCGGGTCTTCATGCTTCCTCCTCCGGCGCACAGGCAATGACGTCATTGCCTGCGCCCGCTGGTCACAACCAGGAAGCATGAAGACCCGGAGCGCGGTGCAGAGCGGCGACAGTGGCAGCCTGCAGGGATAAGTAATCGCAGCTGACCGGATAGCAGCGTAGCGGCGCTGGGTCCGGGCCTCCCACAAGCGCCTGGCCCCAAAGCGACCGCTACGTCTGCTATGCCGGTAGTTACGCCCCTGTGCAGGATCATCTGCCGGCATCATCCACATACCCCCTATATTTCTGTGGGTCATCTGTCACAACACACTTGTATGCACACACAATAACCACAGCCCTACAGTATGTGTGTAACTATGCATAGAGCAGCCTCAGCATGTAGGCCATTATCTCACAGCACTCATGTCACACACTGTAAACCTGTGTTTTTAAGTTTACCTTTTGGATTTTGCGTACACATAGCATATGGACATTGGGCCTGTTGGGGCCACCAGGACACCAAATGTGCAAAATAATCTTGATCTACACAACCATACACCTGTGTTTAGTGTTTGTTTTATTATTCTGAACCTTGGAATTTTTGTCTATTGAATGCAGAGTTGCTTCAAAGGCCGCGACTAAATTACATTAATTATGTTACAAATACTGTGTGTTTATTTGTCGCAGGAAAGAGAAGCATGTGTGGCACCCCATGGGTTAATGTGCCACAGTAACATCACACGGGTTCACTCCCCACAACACACTGACTTACACTAGCACCTCAGGGCCAGGAGGGGGAGCACAACCTGCTCTCTTAAATTCTCCAGGTCCACAGGAAGTGGTTAGTTCAGTACAGGCAGTACTGTGAAGAGGAGAGAGACTGCAGTGTAAAAGAAGCTGTGCCAAGCTTCTCAACAGTCTGCTCACGATTCCAGGCCTAGTTAAGGTCTGAGGGAAAGAAGAATTACAAGCAGAGAGACACATCTGGAAGCTTGAGCGCCATCCCCATTCGCCCCAGAAGAGCGCACAGAACGGACACCGGATCCGGTACTGTGACTGACACTCAGCACGGTGAATCCAGGAATAGTGGAGTTTCTAGACTACCACAGTACCAGAGCAAAGCAACACGGCGGGGTCAGCACAGCACAGAGGACTCAAGTTGCCTAGCCAAGTGGTACCAGCAGAACAGAGAGAGAGTGAGACAGTCCCAAAACTCAGCTAGACGCAGCAGCCAGGACACACACACACAGCGCAGCACGAGGAAGCTGATGACCCGGACAGGGTGGGAGGAAAACCTGGCCCCTACAGACTCCGTGGACAATCTGCAATAACATCACAGTAAAGCTTTGGAAACTACAAAACGGCCCGGGACACGGTCTGGACCAGGACCCCGTGACATTATCCCTGAAGCAGACACAGTCCGGCACCGATTACCCTCGTCCCAGTGGGCTCGACACATGTCCCAGTATGGTGTACCACAAACGTATGGTGACATAATGTTTCATTTATAGGGGTACATAAGCGTACGGGACCCAGGGACAGGCCTTTGTGGTGACACTGTATGTTGCCTGTGTGTATTTTCCTCCATATACATGTATTTAATTATACATATTCTGTACACACACATGGACAAGGAAATGTTAGGTGAACAATACATATGTCCCACATAACTGCAAACACACAAATATCTGTGCACACACATACTTGGTCAAGGCTCCAATATTATCCTGACAAACAAAGCAAGAGTGAATTTATTAGGCAACGTAGTAGCACAACACACATTACATTAAAGCACCATACGGCTTCACTATACAATTACTCGACAAGCGAGCGCCTTGTTTTGCCTTGTTGCCCATGCCAATGCCTATAGCAATAATCCGCTACACATCACACGAGAGTTGACTGAGCACCGAGCCAATACGCACATGCATGCTTACATATTACGATGTGGCGCTGCTACCAAGGACACAGTAATTGGTGTTTGTTTGCAACCAATCACACTTCTTTGAGGCGTCACACAACATAATGTGTAACGCCTACCTCCGAGACGCGGGTCAAAATTACGCCCACATCGCTAATGTGGTTGCTCTGTGTGACGCGGAAGCGTCCACCACCGACTTGATCCCCCGTGGGGCTTGGGCGACGCACAGGCAACTTCCGGTCTGGCTCATCGCCCAATCGTCGGCTGTGTTGTCACCACGTGTAAATAGGCGACGGTGACGTTGGTCGACTGCCAAAAACATGCGCGCACGTACGTCACCATAGAAATCGCCGACAATATCTCCAGGTGTGACGGTATCCTTAAGGCCACATCACATGCTTCAATATCTTGAGCAATATTGTTAGTGATTTCATGCACGCGCGATCGCTAACAACATTGTTCAGATTGCTGGTTAGCTGTCACACAGGCAGACTCACCAGCGATAAGAACAATCGAGAACGCTGGTAACCAAGCTACACATCGGGTTACTAAGTGCCGCACGGCGCTTAGTAACCTGATGGGTACCATGGTTACCTTCTCCCAGCATAGGCTGTGCCGCTGGGAGATCGTTCATTGCGGTGTCACACAGCACGATCCTGCACATTGAAGGATTGTTCATTGCCAGATTTGAGAACATGTTTGCAAATCTGGGTTGAACGATCTATTAAAGGATCGTTCAATTTGGCTGGTGACATCGCGGTGTTACACGCTACGATGTCGTTCCGATATCGTTCGTGCGTCACCAAACACGTGACTTTTGAATGATGTTGTGAACGATATTGAAGCGTGGGACGTGGCCTTTATTGCATCCAAAGCGCACTCCATGGAGGAATCGTGACAGCAACAATATTCAGTATACAGTGTAACACCATATTCAGGTGTTGAGGAGTCAGATTTCCATCAACAATAAGGTGTTATGAGCCGATCAAAAGCAAAACCTATTCACAATACTGCATCCTTGTGTACTCAGAGTACTTGGTAAGAATAATAATGTGCATCAGCAGCAGTTAACCAGCTGATTTAAAGATCTGATTTTTTTATTTTCTGCCAATTTACATCAAAATTGTGCAAATATTATTGATAAACGTGAAGCAAATGCAAACAGATGTATACAAATTATGTACAGAGCTTATTAATTGGAATCTATTCTTATTCCTATCCCAATCTATTGTCTATTGATTCTTTCCAGAGGGAGCAAAGGCCGAATCCTGCGACTTTCCAATTGCTATTTATCGGAATGTCCTTCTTGCATGAGTCGGGTAACGCTCAGCGTATGCATGATGAATTATTGTTAGGAAATGTTTACAAAACAGAAGATTTTATTCCCGGTGGATAAACAGCATCTTTTCCCATTTTTCTTCCTCGAAGGCAACTTGACGGAGATTTATGCTTCGGCCTACGCAAATAATCATCCGCTCATTATTTTGTATACTTGAGTTTTTCCCTTCGTCCATCTTGATTTGTGCAATTTCCTAATGAATCGTCACGTCATTTCTCTGTAAGTACCGCGGGTTACACAGAACGTAGCCATAACTTATGAATAATAACAGGGGAAGCAAAGTGGACAAGATTCTACTCGAGGATTTGACTAAAAATAGGAGAAGCAGAAAAAACAAGATTTCCAGTCCCATAAAAAACGAAGGGTCTTCTGGGAAATGGATAATAGCTTTGGACATGAAATTATGAATTTATATTTTATTTTTTTACCTTTGTGCTATGTTGGATGTGTTGTATTGTAAAATGCAGTATTAACCACTTTAAAGGAAATCTACCAACAGGAGTGAACAACATATGGCATTTGTGATACGGTGGCACAAATACCAGTCTGGTGATGGAAAAATTTAAGTCGTCATGATCTCCACTCTGCCCTTGTTTGTTTCTATTGTTGTATGTCACGATCTCCACTCTGCCAATGTTTGTTTCTATTGTTGTGTGTCATGATCTCCACTCTGCCAATGTTTGTTTCTATTGTTGTGTGTCATGATCTCCACTCTGCCAATGTTTGTTTCTATTGTTGTGTGTCATGATCTCCACTCTGCCAATGTTTGTTTCTATTGTTGTGTGTCATGATCCCCACTCTGCCCTTGTTTGTTTCTGTTGTTGTGTGTCATGATCTCCACTCTGCCCTTGTTTGTTTCTATTGTTGTGTGTCATGATCTCCACTCTGCCAATGTTTGTTTCTATTGTTGTGTGTCATGATCCCCACTCTGCCCTTGTTTGTTTCTATTGTTGTGTGTCACGATCTCCACTCTGCCCTTGTTTGTTTCTATTGTTGTGTGTCATGATCCCCACTATGCCCTTGTTTATTTCTGTTGTGTGCCATAATCTCTACTCTGCCCTTGTTTTGTTGCTATTGTGGAAGCTCTCAGTCAGTGCTGCAATTGACACGCCCCGTGAAGGCCGTGGAATACTCAGAACAGGGTCTGTCGATGTTGTTGGTGGGGGGAAAGATGTCATGGTGGCGTGACCCGGTACATGGCCCCTGAGCAGTCAATTAAAGAGGGACAGTTTTTGTTGTTTTTAAGGGGATTACTGTACTCGGGGATAATTGTCCTCATGACGCCCACCCGGGTTGCAGCTAGTGTTGGCCGCCACTGCAGTACAGTTCCTCTGGGGTTGATGGCAATGCAGCAGAGTTGCTAAGCGTTCCACTGGTAGGGCTAACCCCAGGGTATCAGATGTTACTTGGGTGAATTGGTACTGATGTTACAGCGCAGGGCTGATGGCGCAGCAATAAAGTTCGCAAACATAGCGGAGTGCAGTTTCAAGCTTTTTACTCACAGTTCCATTGTTCCAGGTTACAACAATCATCACCGTTGTAACAACCCGCTGAGCGCTGAGTTCTTGGAGGGAGGGATCCAACTAACTCCCAGGTAGCTTGTTGACACTCAACCGGTACCCTCTTCCACTGTCCTCTCTTAGCTGTCTCTTCCTGAGCTGGCTTTGCCTCGCACACAGAGCCTTGTGCCTCGCACACAGAGCCCCGAGCCAGCGGCCGTGGGCCTTTGTAGGGCAACTTCTCTCTCTCAGTCCCTTGAACCTTATGTGGCCACCTTTTCGGCGGGTGTGTAAGGTTTCTGCTGTGGCACTTGGAGATACCGCAGTCTCCAGCTTGCTAACTGATCCAGCCTGATCGTTCTCCACTAGTCTGGGGCCGGTCCCCCTACACTGCGGCCTGGTCCCTCCACACAGCTTTGTTCAATGTGGATGCAGGCGTCCATGGGTGGATTGCTCACTACCCAGGCCAATGGGACCCCTTCTGTCTTTGGGAGCACCCTCTCTCTCTTGGCTCCACCGTCATGTCTTGTCTGTCGCAGGTCTTGGGACGAGTTCCCACTGGCTCCGGTCCTCAGGACGTCTCGTCCTAGCTCTTGTCTTTCTCTGACAGACTCTCTAACCTCACAGACTCCTGTTGCTCTTGCCAGCCACCCACCAACTGCCTTCTAGATCTTTCTCCTCATCCTATTATACTGCCTTTCATGTGTCCTACATCACTAACGTACGTCTTCTCTGACTTCACTCCTTTCTGGGTGCTCCCCTAAACTCTGCTCTCCACCCATCCCTTCTACCTTGGTTCCTCCCCTCCAGACAGGATCAGGGACTGTGCTCTCCCTTAGGAGCAATCTCCCCCTGACCTGGAGTGGTGTAATGTTGGCTATGGGTGTCTGAATACCGGTCAGTGTCCCCTCCTTAACCGAGAGTGAAGTACTACATCTCTGGCTGGGGTGCAGTACCTCTGTGACTGGATCCGCAGGGGCGCAACACAATAACGTGTCTTTACTTTCTCCTGATCAGGCCTCTACTTCAGCAGGTTTGCCTCTTCATTCAGTATCAATTGTACACTTGTCTTTGCCTGTGTAGGTTTGATCTTCCTGTGCTCTGTGCCTGACTCAGTCTGACTTTATTCCTTAACCCGACTTTAACCATTTACCTGTGACCTGACTACTCTTATTGCCTGCCCCCTGTGTTATGGTTTGTCCTCCTGGTTTTCCTGACTTTGGCTTGTGAATTGAAGTTCATCTCTGATTGCCTCATGCTGTTACTGCGCTAATTCCTGGACCTGACCTTGGATCGTTTTGACCTCCATTTACTTAAAGTAAGTAATATTATATTTACTTTCTATTATTGCTGTTTGTTTCTTCACCTCTGAGACTTAGGTACCATATATACTCGTGTATAAGCCGAGTTTTTCAGCCCAAAATTTGGGCTGAAAAGTCTCCCCCTCGGCTTATACACGGGTCAATACGGTAGGGCCGCTCATTATATATGCACTGCTTCCCCCTGTCAATCAGCGGCAGGGGGAAGCAGTGCATATATGCCCCCAAATGCTGGCACTCTCCCCCTTGTAAGGGCCCCCCACACTGCGTATATTACCATTCCGGTCTTCTGCACAGCGCCGATCCTCGGTGCTCCGTTCTTCATGCTCCCGTCCTGCTACATCCGGGATCTCCGGCCGTCGCAGGCATATGAAGTCATCGCGCGACGGCCGGGGATCCCGGATGCAGCGAGGAAGCATCTGCAAAATGTGCGTCGGGATGCACGGACATACAAGGACACACTTCCTTATGAGTAATTATCTATATCTCTTGGTCTTTACTTTAACTGTGACCTCCTAGGGGTCTGGCTTTATACATGGGTTACATAAATCTGATATATTTTTGTTGATATTGAGCCACCTTGTGACCATTACCCTCCACTGCGTTGAAACCCTATGTATATAAATCTACTTACACAATTGCCTTGGACACTTCTGGCATCTGGATGTCCTCCTATCTCGCACCTCAGTAAGTGCGCATGCGCACTTAGGTGGCCTCCATCTTTGGATGCACGGGTATACAACACATGTTGGTGGCATGACTCGACGCACACATATGCACTTACACTGCCGCCATCTTTGGACACCGGGGATCAAAGGTAAGAGGCCGAGCACACGAGGAGAGAAGAAAGCATGGGGGGTGAGAGCACAAGGATGAAAACAGTTCCAAGTAGAGCGCACAGAGGTGTAGATGGCACACAGCGGGAGAGAGCACACGGGTGAGAAAGGGCACAGGGGGCGAGAGAGCACACAGAGCAGAGAGAGCGCATGGGGCAGAGAGAGCGCACAGGCGGGAGAGAGACAGTGCATGGGGAAGAGAGAGCACAAAGGAGATAAAGAGACAGTGCACAGGGGGAGAGAGAGCGCACCGGGGTGCTGAAAGAGAGCACACAGGTGGGAAAGAGTACACAAGAAGCAGAGAGAGAGCACAGGCGGGAGAGAGCACACAGGGGGCAGCGCACAGATTGAGAGAAATCACATGGGGAAAGCGCACAGATAAAGCACACAGGGGGCAGAGAAAGAGTGCACAGGGGGCTGAGAGAGTGCACAGGTTGGACAGAGAGCACACAGGGGGTAGAGACCACACAGGAAGACTGAGAGAGTGCAAAAGTGGGAGAGAGAGTGCACAGGGGTGAAAGAGACAGTGCACAAGGGGAGGAAGAGAGCACACTGAGGGACAGAGACTGCACAGGGGGCAGAGAGAGCCCACAGTTGGGAGAGAGAGTGCACAGGGGGCAGAAAGAGCACACGGAAGGGGAGAGAGAGCACACAAGGAGGCAGAGAGAGAGAGCACAGGTGAGAGAGAGCACACAGGGGTGAGCGCAGAGATTGAGAGAGAGAAAGCACACAGGGGGAGAGTGCGCAGAGAGAGCACACAGGGTGAGATCACGCAGAGAGAGCACATAGGGGGGCAGAGAGAAGGTGCACAGGGGGCTGAGAGAGTGCACAGGTGGGACAGAGTGCACACAGGGGGAGAGCACACAGGTGGAGCGAGACCACACAGGGAGACAGAGAGTGCACAGGTGGGAGAGAGAGATCACAGGGGTGAAAGAGACAGTGCATACGGGAAGAGAGCACACCAGGTGGCCGAGACAGTGCACAGGGGGGCAGAGAGAGCACACAGGTGGGAGAGAGAGCGCACAGGGGAGCAGCGAGAGCACACAGGGGAGCAGAGATAGCACAAAGGCAGCAGAAATAACTCACAGGGGAAAGAGCGCATGGGGGAGAGATAGCCGACATCCCCAGAGCCACAGAGCCCATCCCCATCGTGGCATCACCACCCTCCCAATACGATAAGGGCTTCTGTATAGTATGGTGATTATCACAAGTATTTGATAGCCCTTTCACAGAGGCATCACATTAGGAGAGGTGATGTGGTGCCCCTATGGGAAGGCGCCATAGGGAGGTACCCAAAGAGAAAGTGTAGTGCCTCCATAGTCAAAGATATGGGATTTCTCACAGAGTCTGTCATAAGCACCTATACAATAGGTCACCTTAGGACAAATGACTGTATATTCAGTAGGTCCTAGGGGGTGGAGCAGGGGCGTAACTACAATAGGTGCAGGGGTTGCGATCGCACCCGGGCCCTGCAGCCTAGGGGACCCCAAAAGTTCCTCTGGCCTATAGAAAAAGACTAATACTATTAAAGATTTGCAATAATTGGGGGCCCCGTTGGAGCTTTTGCATCGGGGCCCCTGGGCCTGCAGTTACGCCACTGGGGTGGAGCCTAGAGTAGAGTGGGAGACTTAGAGTGACAATTAGTCAGTCAGAGGAGGACGGTGCTGAGAAGGCAGCAAGGATGGACGTGAAGACACTGCATCTGTGACAGGAGGGCACCTCTTTGGAGAGAGGTGACCCAGACACCGGAGGGGACAAACCAGGACCGGTTGGAGCCAGCTGGGGAGTCCGGGTCATCACCGGCATACCGGAGTCGAGGCAGTCAGTTGGTCTAACCCTGACTGCAAACCGACAAGCTGTGGGACCGACATAAGGAAGCCATAGCGCCACGAACTGAATCGCTACCTATGTCCAAAATTGGGTCCAGGACACTTTAGGGAAAGGACCGAATTCCGGTGGCGGGAGAATTATCTTGCTGTCGCTCCCATCCGTACCGGTAAGGAACCGACTGTACCTAACAGTAACAGACCAGGGGACCGGCGAAAGGGATCTTTAGTGTGGATAATGAATGTTAAAGAGGAACCCAGACCCAGAAAGCTATTGTAAAGGTACCACTGACAGACTCTGTAGAGGCTCCTCAAAATCTGTGGCTACAACCCCGTAAAACCGGACTGTATCGTGTACCTGTTTTCATCTGGTGACAGTAAAGAACGTCTTGAACTGATCTGGTGTCTGTCCTTCTTTTCTCCGCCGCCCGGAGGGCTCCCACAGCATCTAATTGGTGAGGACAACTACTCCCCTCATCCTCACCCGCTGCCCTGAGGTAAAGCTCCACCTGTGGGGAGCTGTACTACTCTGAGCTGCACCTTCATCACCTCAGCGGCCGGCTGCAGCGCTGGTATCCTTGTTACCAGGTACCACAGGTGGCGTCACGTTACCATTTCCCCATCCATCATCATTCCCTGCCATTGAGGGTGCAGGGCATGGAATCGGGAACCGACCAGCCCTGAACCCCCACTGAGGTAACAACCTGTCCCGGTATCCGAGTACCCCCTACCCTGTCGACCGACTCAGTAACACTGATTTTGCATTGGTTACAGAAATCGTACTTTAGCTTCAATTTCAACTCAAACTTTTCCAAATACATCACTATTTTAATGGCACTTAAATTAATTTTTCACCAGAGGAAGGTTTCATGAGGTGAAAAGGCAAAGAAGACGGCGGCTGAGGTATTGGTGTTATTTGTATGCTACAATGAGCCTGTTCCAGATGCTTAAATATCACCCGGTCGGGGAGCACAGCACAGGCAGGGTGCTGATCGGAGCATGCAAATAAACACATGAAATGGTGGCAGCGGCTCCTCGCTCTGCCGGGGGCTCATTTACATGCCTGGGCAGAAGGCTGTCTAGCACATTTTTATTTCCTGAGACCATTCAGGCCCCAAAGGGCGATCAAGGTGTTTGTGTTTTCACTGAATACTCAAGTCGAAAAAACTAATCCATGAATGTTAAACTCAACTTGAAGAGTTTGAGCACAATGTGAGGGGTGAACGCTCCTGACTCCAGCAGGGAATCTGCAAAAATATTATCATGCATTCAATGCAAAGTCAGAGAAATCAGCAAAGAAAGAAGAATGAGAGGCGTAAATAATTGTGGACTGCGGAAATCATTTCTCTGCTGTGTATCTGATATATGGACATCTCATCTATACACACTAACATTACACCGAGAAGAAAAAGTCATAGAATGATGGAAAGCAGAGGGCGGAAACGTCACTGATCTGCAAATGATAAAATGGTAAAAAATGAAAAAACAGGATTTATTCATTATACCGTAGAGTATGAACCACATGTGCAGAAATCCCTGCAGTTACAGCCTCAGCTGCCATCACTGAGGTTATTAATAGTCGTCTGAGAAAGGTCCTGCTGCTGAATGCACTTGGGCAATTCATCGAGATCCTCTGCTGGCAGCTCCTGTGCAATCACCGACCAATGGCAACCAGATGTGCTCTCTGGAAACAAGTCCAGAGACTAATGGCGTAACCAGAAGCAAAAGGTCAAACATGGCCCCCAATTATTGCAGTTGTTAATAGCATTAGTATTTTTCTATAGGCCTAAGGGACTTTTGGAACCCCCCTAGACTCCAGGGCCTGGGTGTGATTGCCACCCCAAAATTGTAGTTACGCCCCTGCCAGAGATGTTGCGGGCATGGGAGACAAGCCTGGAGACTGTGTGTGGCGCCCCGCCAAGCAGGCTTCACAGAGGGGTACTGCACCCGTAAAAGAGGTGCAGATACTCCAGCTGCAGGTGGACTCTAGGATGGTGGGTGGGACCCATAACCAGCACTCTCACACTAGATTACACAGTGGGAGGTACCCGGAAGCGAATAAAATCACCTCTAGGGGGAACAAGGAGGTCTTTGCCTCTAAGGTCAGTCTTTGACCGAGGAGTTGGAGTTGGAGATGGAGGAGAAGAAAGGACTTAAGAGAGAAAGTTTTCCAGGCGCACACAGCCTAAGGGAGTGAGGAACTTGAGGTAGTTTATCCCAGACAGCTTACAGGGCACCAGAGCCCGCACCTGTGGGATACTTTAGGACCACAGAGAATCCGGAATCCCATGGAGCCTCTAATTCTCCCGGGCACCTGAGCAACCAAAAGAGGGTACCAGGCACCGCCAAAGGAACGAGCGGCCAGTCAGCAGAGGGTTATCCGATGGGAGCAAGGGTGAGAGAAGGAAAGAGGTTGGACATATTTCAAATCGTCAGATTTCACAATTCAACTGGAAAGAAAAAAGGAACAGACGGGGTTAGAGCACGAAAGCACACACTGAGGGTCCCACCATACCACCTAGGATCTGCCTGCAGCCACCTGTTAGCTACCTGTCCTCATACCATCAGGAATGCTGAACTGTACTTTTGTATGCAACGAATGCAAATGGCAATAAAGTACCCGGAGGAAAAGTGACTTTTGACTCTGCTTGTTTTCCTTTAAATGAACTTGCCTTTATACAGGAGCACTGCCCCGGAGGTTCAGTCCTACCTGTGGAGGACTTTACCACACCAGCCGCAGTACCATCTACCTCCGGCGGACTGTGGTGGCGCTGGTGACATCTCACCAGAAACTACAGGTGGCGTCACAAAAACTGTATATAATCCCCTGTAAATACCCCTTTTTCAAAAGAATAGTCCCCCAGGACACAGGATCAGGCGCGGCCACCACTCCCCGTGACAACAGGAGTTTTAACCCCTTGGAGCTTGATACGCGAGTACCCCAAAGCCTAGGGCTCAACATGTGCAGGCATGGGAGACAAGTCCAAAGGCTTTGCAGCCATGGGAGACAAATCTGGAGATGCTGCAGCCACGGGAGACAGGTCCAGAGACTTTGCAGCCATGAGAAACAAATCTGGAGACTCTGCAGCCATGGGAGACCAGTCCAGAGACTCTACAGCCATGGGAGACTAATTTGGAGATGCTGCAGCCATGGGAGACCAGTCCAGAGACTGCAGCCACGGGAGATAAGTCAGAAGACTCTGCAGCCATGGGAGACAAGTTCAGAAACTGCACAGCCACGTGAGCAGGTATTGGTCACGTAGGCTGCTCATAGTAGTACAAAAACATATAACCTGGTGTTGTTGTGTTGAAAAATGTCTCCTGGCACAGTTTGGCGAAAGGACCTTACCACTGGGTCCATGACCAAATCAACGCAATGCCAAGCTATTAGTCCACATTCACACGTTGAGTATTTGGTGAGATTTTTACCTCAGTAATTGCAGCCAAAACCAGGAGTGGAGCAATCAGAGGTAAAGTATAATAGAAACACCTCCCCACTTCTGTATTTATCACCCACTCCTGGATTTGGCTACAAATACTGAGGTAAAAAAACCTCACTAAATACCCAACATGTGCTTGTGGCCTTCCTATACCTGGAATGAAGATTAGAGCGATCTGGTACTGTACATTTTTATGTTCCCCCACACCATAATCCTGGGAGCCGGACCAGTGTGACGTTTCCTCATGAAGGTCTTCATGGCATTGCCCACGTGGTCTCCAGACCAACCTAAGGCCATCAAGAAAACTGCGCGACTTATGGTTCTGCACACAGGATTTTTGCACCAAGTTATTTTGAGGTTCATGTGCTGATTCTTTTTGCTTTACTGTCTGTCTATCTATCTATCTATCTATCTATCTATCATCTACCGTATCTGTTATCTATTATTAGTATTTAGTAACTATTATCTATCTATCTATCTATCTATCATCTACCGTATCTGTTATCTATTATTAGTATTTAGTAACTATTATCTATCTATCTATCTATCTATCATCTACCGTATCTGTTATCTATTATTAGTATTTAGTAACTATTATCTATCTATCTATCTATCTATCTATCTATCATCTACCGTATCTGTTATCTATTATTAGTATTTAGTAACTATTATCTATCTATCTATCTATCTATCTATCATCTACCGTATCTGTTATCTATTATTAGTATTTAGTAACTATTATCTATCTATCTATCTATCTATCTATCTATCTATCTATCATCTACCGTATCTGTTATCTATTATTAGTATTTAGTAACTATTATCTATCTATCTATCTATCTATCTATCTATCATCTACCGTATCTGTTATCTATTATTAGTATTTAGTAACTATTATCTATCTATCTATCTATCTATCTATCATCTACCGTATCTGTTATCTATTATTAGTATTTAGTAACTATTATCTATCTATCTATCTATCTATCTATCTATCTATCATCTACCATATCTGTTATCTATTATTAGTATTTAGTAACTATTATCTATCTATCTATCTATCTATCTATCTATCTATCTATCTATTAGGTGTAGATTTATGTTTATGAATCCATTCATCTTCCAGGGCTCAGATGACAGCAGACACATTGACACCCTGAAATTCCCCCCTGCAGACTCCAGTTTGTTGTACTCGGGCCTCTCACAAATATTTATAATATAATAACAAATAATTGTCAATGGTGACAAAATTGCTTACAATTTTCTGTGAATTTCTGTCCATCATTTAGCTGTTTCCATAGTTACATCTTTTCAGGTCACATCGCAGCTGAGCGGCCCTGGTGCGGATCTGCATTAGTTTCAGATTTATACATATTCAGGGCTGAAATCAGCAGCTCCCTGTCATTGATGAGCACCCCCCACCATTGATGAGTGTCCCCATCATTGATGAGCACTCCCCACCATTGATGAGTGTCCCCATCATTGATGAGCGCACCCCATCACTGATGAATGCCCCCATCATTGATGAGCACTGCTTCATTATTGATGAGTGTGTGGCGCCCCAGCGGTCTGCTCGCCACAAAGGGGTACTGCACCCATTCCACGGGTGTGGTATTCCTGTTCTCAGTAAATGTGATGGTAAGTCCTGACACACCCAAAAGCACCCAACACACCTGATACTGGGGACGGCGGGCGGACCCAATAGGGGGAGGGCCCAAGTTGTCAGCGGGACGGCGGGGAGGAAGGTGGAGGGTGGGAAGCTAGGAAGAGAGCAGTCAGGAAGGAGAATGGATAAAAGGGAAAAGCAACAGGAAGTAGTCAGTCATTAAGACCGAGAAACCATAGGAGAGCAGAATGTGGGAACGGTTTAAAGGAGAAGGTCCTGGAGAACTTAAGCGGAGATGAGGCTCGTCAAATCATCACAGCTGCTATCCCACCATCTGCAGAGGTCCCGATCTGGGGATGGTAGAATCATTGGTTGCCCGCTGAATGCACAGCATCGCTGCGTGTGACAGCGGGAGACCAACGATCAGTGAGCTCCCAGCGCTGCATAGCAACGCTGGGAGCTGGTATCCAAAGTAAGCTGCGGGTAACTAAGCGCCACGTGGCGCTTAGTTACCCGCTGTTTACCTTGGATACCAGCGTGCTCGCTTGTCCGGATTGCTGGTGAGTCTGCCTGTCTGACAGCTCATCAGTGATCAGCCTTCAATGTCCCAGCGATCCCGATCGATCGATAGATAGATAGATAGATAGATAGATAGATAGATAGATAGATAGATAGATAGATAGATCGATCTTGACCCAATAGATGAGAATAAAAACATTTTTATGACATGTATGCTGCTAACAAAACTCCTAAACTTCCCGGCCCCGGAACATCTCTTCTTTTTTCTCCTCCATTTCTTCTTTTCCAGTCTCTTCTATTTTCTCCAGTCTTATTTCAGTTCTTGATGGTCTGGGACACGATGTGCAGATGGAGATGTCCTGCAGCACAAAAAAAACACATATTTTAGGAAAATAAAGTGCTCAGGTAATCAGCCTGACATGAAGATGATGACGGAGGGACATTAGGGACAAAATAGAGCAGAAGTGGTTAGAATATTGTGGAAGAAGCTAATGTACTTGAAAATAGATATTACCTGTTGCTGAATTGCCTGCGCCTGACGGATATAAGTGGACTGAAATGGTTTATGGATTTCTGCTATTTATATTGCTTTCCACAGCGGGCTCCGAGGGAGAAGGTGATATTGTATAATACCTTATAGAATGGGGAAAAGTTAAGGAAAAAGTGTCTTAAAGTGTAAGAGAGCCTGAAAATGAGCAACAAGCCACAGCGGGGGCCCAACCTGGAGGGTATAATACTATTTTCTTACAATTGACACCTGTTAGCTTAATAGACAAAAGTCCAGAGGGGAAAAAACCTCCTTTATAATAATTATTTGTCTTCTACACTGAATACTGGAAACAATTTCTGCCTCCTGTTGAGCTTTGTGCCAATGCTGCAGATTTTCCCACTTTTTGGCGTATTTTTGACAAATCCACAGCACAGAACCTTCCTTGCAAATTGTATGGGAAGTTTGAAGTGTTGTGCCCATGGTAAGGATTTCACCGCAGCAGAAATAAAGCACATTTTCCCATAGAAAAGTCAATTCTTTCAGAGTGATCTATGTCATTTCTGTTAATGTTGATGATTAATGAAACCCCAAAGGTCATTATCTCAGAAAATTAAGGTAGGGAGGATGAAGAGTCTGAGAGATAAAATATGACCTAAATAGGTATCGGAGGTTTCACCTTGTGTGGTTGTGAGAGAAACAGCCACTATAAAAGCAGATCATGGCTGCTGCAGTCCCAACGTGGTGCATATAGAGTAGGGAGGATGAAGGGTTAAAAACTGTGCTGCCGTATTCCACCAGACATCAAAGGGTGAATATAATGTTGATTTATTACTCAACGCGTTTAAGGGCTCCCTGGCTCCTTCCTTAGGACAAATCAATATCACATTGCCATGTTTCAGGGTGTTTCTGGGAGACCTGAAACCCGTTGACTAATAATTCAATATTATATTCACCCTTTGATGTCTTGTGGAATACGGCAGCGTGGTTTTTAACCCTTCATCATGCTTACTTTAATTTTCTGAGATAATGACCTTTGGATTTACATTAGTTATAAGCCATAATCATCAACATTAACATAAATAAACATTAAATAGATCACTCTGGTGTAATGACTCTATATAATATGTGCGTTTCAATCTATATATTAAATTACTGAAATAAATGATCTTTTTGATGATATTCTAATTCATTGAGATGCACCTGTATGTCCAGTCCCTTTAATCATTTTCATTAAATGCTCAGAAGCAGAATCCGCTCTATATCGGGTGGGTGTCATCTATATTATATGGCCGGTACCTGTCTCTAACAGCAGCCACCAATGCTAGCTCCCATCACCGCTGCCTAACCGCTTACATGACGCTGACAATCTCTGACAGCAGCATTTAAGTAGGTATGTAACGACCGGGATGCCAGTCGTTCGTGTGTGAGGAATACGGTGTTGCTATGAACGACACGGACTCCAAAAATAGTGGTAAACTAACTCTCTTTATTGGTGCCAAAAAGATAACAAATTCAAACTTTGCCACAAAGATATGGGCCCCAACAGCCGACCACAATATACAAATTATGCAGCCCGAGGGAACTCATGTGCCAGTTTTGCAGGGAGGGAGCACAATCACCCCAGACTATACCAACCCCACCCTTAAGGCCGCCTCACACGCTAGGATCTCGTTAACGATATCGTTGAAACGTCACGGATTTGTCATCGTTCAAACGATATCGTTAGAGCGTCGTTGCGTGGAAACGAACAATGTTGGAAGGATAAATCGTTGGATCGTTCATCCAAAATTTGAGATCCAGACCTCAAATCTATCGTTTGTCATCCAATTAACGTCCTGGGAAGCCGCAACATCGTTCAGTGTGACACCTTTTTGTACGATGTCGTTCACAATTCTCCTATTCCTGCCACTTTGTAAAATTGGTCACTAGTTCTTCTCCAGGTAGCTGGGGCGTTGCCAAATTTAAGATCGTTAACGATATCCTTGCGTATGACAACGCATGGATTGTGGTCACGTGACATAGCTAACGATCTTGTTAACCTATATCCTAGCATGTGACGGTACCTTAACTCTGTACAGGGCCTACCCAGGCTCTTACTGCTGCCGTGGCACGTGTTCCCCTCAGGATATAATCCTACACCCACCTCCCACGCTATTTACAAAATACTTCGGGATCCCTGATTCCCTCATATAAATCTATCCCACAACCTATTTACAGCAAATGCAGTTTTCCCTCCTGCATGAGGTGAAATTCTTAAATTTAGTAATATACAAGCAGTTAAGAGGATGTGTGTTGTTTAACCCTAATCACCGGCCACCGAGGTATATAAGATCTTCCTCACACTGGGCACAGCCCAGTATAACAGTAATGGTGATCATTTTCTCAGTCCTACGGTGTCATCCACATTCGGCTTCTCTTTGCGCCTCACACTCATGCAAGTCTCAATATTCAATACCTTGTATAGACCAATTCTGGTCGGTCTCTCCTCATGAGTACACACAAAATAGTCCTTTGTAGTTTCTGGTCAACTCACCCTGCCTGACTATCCCTATATATTGACCGGTCAATCTTATGTACTCACAGAACACGGCTTATCTTTCAGCCCACAGTGTAGATCAAGCCCTTGAATAATTCTATCACTGTTCTAGCCAGGCGTGTCCTTCCATAGATCCATGAGCCCCTCAGAACAGCCAACATGTCTTCTTTTCTGTGTAAGATCTCCTCAGGAATCGGTCTCTGTCAATTTACCTCAGGAGACTGACTAAACATTACTTCCTGGTTCCAGATCTTTCTACTCGTGTCCATTGATGACCTCCAGTGGCCGAACTGAGTTACTACAGATCATTTATATTAACAGTGTTGAACTTAATATTAGAAATACATTTCAGCATCCTTACAGGTATAACCGGTGTAAGTCTTTGTTCGGGTGCCCATCATCCCTTTTTCCCCTGGGACACAATAGTAGGATACTGATAGGATACTTTTGCAGCCGGTATATACAGATGACCCTCGTCGCTGCTTTGTAGATACCCCTATCACGCCCAGTGTATAGCTGACCTTCATAGGAGACTGTTAATGTTACTACATAATACAATACATTAGAAAATATGCAGTATATAGTACAGTAGAATTATTGATTATTAGTATTTACATGACTTTATCAGGTGATTGTGATTAGGAGGCGGGTGCACATTTTATTATGCTATGGAGCCTTATGAGATCTCGTTATGCCCCTGATCACTTTGTCCAGAAAAAAATCCAATTTATAAAATTATAAAGTGATTAAATCCATAATGACTCCGACTCAACACAAATAAGACAAAGCTACTGTGTACTGCCAGGTACAACAACACGAAGCAATCACTGACGTGGAGGGATATCTGCCTAGTCCTAGTTTATTTGCATCTGCCAGGTATAACAGAGAAACGCGTCGGAGAATAAAGGAGATTGTTTGAACATCACCTCCCCGTGTGTTCTTTGGAGTAAGTGGACCTGGCAGCGCGGACTGTTGTACACCTTTCCTTCCCAATATCTTGTGTCTCCACGAGTGAGTGGTCGGTGGAAGTCCAGCAGCAGCCATCAGGACATTATTACCATATGCCTTCTAACCAGTTGTGGGTTGCACAACTGGCATAGGTGAGTGAAATACTTGTACACCCCCTTGATACTTAGTGTCACAAGTGATAGGGCACTATTGCGCCTCTTGTTCCCCCTCCTTTCTTTTATAGGTCCAACAGAGACACATGTGAGATGGACTTCACCCTACTCGGATCAATGATCACTCAAGATGGAGCGACAACACCGGACGTCAATAGGAGAAAAGCTATAGGGAAATCAACAATGAAGTCAGTGGACAAAGTCTTTACATCAAGGAACATTTCACTGGTGATGAAGACACGGCTTGTACATAGTCTGGTGTATTTTGTAGTAACATATGAATGATAAACCTGGACGATAAAGACACAAGACAGAAGAAGAATCAATGCCTTTAAAATGTGAAGCTGGAGAAAGATGTTATCAATAATATGAATGGCAAGAAGAACAAGAATCAAGCCAAACATGTCACTGGAAACAAAGATCATCAAGCTACGACTTGTCTACACATTATACGAAGAGAGCAATTACTGCAGAAGGACATCATGGTCATAAAAATAGAAGGAACAAGGCGAAGAGGAAGACCAGCAACCTGATGACTTGATACTACAAAGATATCAGTGAAGACCCTGGTGGACTTATCTAGGCTTGGAGAAGACCCTGGGGGACATATCTAAGCTTGGAGAAGACCCTGGTGGACCTATCTAGACTGGAGAAGACCCTGGTGGGCCTCTCTAGTCTTTTTGAAAACCCTGATGGACTTCTCCAGGCTTGGAGAAGACTCTGGTGGACCTATCTAGGCTTGAAGAAGATCCTGGTGGACCTATCTAGGCTTGAAGAAGACCCTGGTGGATCTATCTAGGCCTAGAGAAGACCATGGTGGACCTATCTAGGTTTGACAAAGACCCTAGTGGACCTATCTAGGCTTGGAGAAGACCCTGGTGAACGCATCTAGGATTTTAGAAGACCTTGGTGGATGTATCTAGGCTTGGAGAAGACCCTGATGGACCTCTCTAGGATTTGATAAGACCCTAATGGACCTCTCTAGGCTTGGTGGAGATCCTGGTAGGCCTATCTATGCTTGGAGAAGATACTGGTGGACAGGGGCGGACCCAGACTGTAGTGGGCCCTGGTGCAAGAAATTTTTCGGGGGCCCCCCCCCCGCCCCTCATAGTGGCGACAAAGTAACGTAAACATCACAGTTTCCCTCCCCACCAGGCACCAGACCAAAGCCCTGCTTCGGGGCTCTTACCTGGCTGGAGCCCCCCTCAGTATCCTCAATCAGCTTGCTGGAGCGGGTGTGTTGCCTGCCTCCACGGAAGAGCCGGAAGAGGAAGTGCAGCAGCACCGACCCTCCCAGCCCCCTCTGCCTCAATGCTGCTGCTCCACCAGCAACCCCCCCTCCCTCCCCCCCTTCGTACTACTGTACAGTCAGTGGCGGATTAAGATTAGCCAGGGCCCGGGGCTGTTTTGAAGGCTAGGGCCCCCCAACCCCAAGTATGTCACATTCTCCAGACCCAGTATACAGCAGGAGGCCGCCCTATTGAGAAACTTGAAAGTACCATTAAGCAAAAAAAAAATCTAAGATGCTGTAAGACCTTAACCGTCAAACCAGCAGCTCTGGGAGTCAATTCTGACATCCTGCAAACAAATGCAATCAGAAAACATCCAAAACCTGACAAGTGCAATAAATGCAATATTTGTGAAGGTGATATCAAAGAAAGGCGATATACAATATGAGACATACTGGTAGGATGTTTACATTGTGAGCCCCAATGGGGACAGTGTTGATGATGTATGTAAAGTGCTGTGGAGTTCATCGAGTAATATAAAAGTAAAAAAATATTTCTTCATATGTCGTCACAATACCAGGATCTGAGGATCTTCTATTTCGAGGTCAGGGGCTCTCTGACGCCGTGTTGCTGCTTGTCTCGCTGTCGTCCTCTTTTGACACTGCAGTGCGGTGGACAAGAGAGCATTAACTGGTTAATAACAAGAAGTATGGAGTGTGTACTGAGCCTTACACCCTCCCCATACCATGTCCGGCAGACATTGTAGGATTACTATATGGATTTTATTGTTAGGGCACGGACACACTGGGGTGAAACTCGGATGCGTGCAATGCGTGATTTTATCGCAGTGCAGTCAGTTAAACGTCTGAAACACATTGACGAGTGTCGGACGCTTTTTTCTCATCCAGATTCTGGATGGGAAAAAGTCACAACATGCTGCGACAGTCTGCGATTCATGTGCGAGACTCGCCAATGCAAGTCTATGAGTCCGACAAAATCATGGACCGCACACTGACAGCACACGGACCATCCGAGAGGCATCAGTTTTTTTCACTGATACATTATCATTCTTCAGCTGAGACAACTGTAAAATGCTCCTGTAAATGATTCTACAGTAATAGCTGCTGAGAAACAAAACAGATTGCACATGGATGTGATCTAAAAAAACTGTCGGACACTCGCACAGCATTTGGATGTCCCAGTGGCCAGCTACACAGACAGCCCGCCACAGCCACACACAGAGCCACAACCACACAAAAACAGTCAGCCACATAGACAGCCACACAGACGCAGAGAGCCACACAGACGCAGAGAGCCACACAGAGAGACACAGCCACATAGACAGCCACACACAGAGCCACAGCCAGCAACATAGACAGCCATAGCCAGCCACAGCCAGCTGCACACACAATATCAGCCACACACATACAGCCACACACATAGCTAGCCACACAAACACAGCCAAAGCCAGCCAGCCACATACAGCCACACACATACAGCCAGCCACATAGACAGCCACACACACAGCCAAAGCCAGCCACAGGCGCAGCTACCCACACACACAGACACAGCCAGCCACACACACAGCGAGCAATATAGACAGCCATAGCCAGCCACACACAGACATACAGTCAACCACACAGCCAGCCACCCACACACAGTCAGCCACACACATAGATACGCACACACAGCCAGCCACATAGCCCCAGCTGCATAAAGACACAGTCAGACACACAGACAGCCACATGCAGCCACGCAGCCCTAGCCACACAGACACAGTCAGCCACACAGACACATTTTGCCACACACAGCCAGCCACGCAGCCTCAGCCACACAGACAGTCAGCCACAGACAGCCCTAGCAACATAGACACAATCAGCCAAAGCCACGCAGCCCCAGCCACACACAATCAGCCACATACAGCCAGCCACAGAGCCCCAGACACACAGAGGCCCAGAGAGACACACACAGAGGCCCAGAGAGACCCACAGAGACACACACAGAGGCCCAGAGAGACACACACAGAGGCCCAGAGAGACCCACAGAGACACACACAGAGGCCCAGAGAGACACACACAGAGGCCCAGAGAGACCCACAGAGACACACACAGAGGCCCAGAGAGACAGAGGCCCAGAGAGACACACACAGAGGCCCAGAGAGACACACACAGAGGCCCAGAGAGACACACACAGAGGCCCAGAGACACACACAAGCCCAAAACACACAGAGGCCCAGAGAGACACACACAGAGGCCCAGAGAGACACACACAGAGGCCCAGAGAGACACACACAGAGGCCCAGAGAGACACACAGAGACACACACAGAGGCCCAGAGAGACAGAGCCCAGAGAGACACACACAGAGGCCCAGAGAGACAGAGGCCCAGAGAGACACACACAGAGGCCCAGAGAGACAGAGGCCCAGAGAGACACACACAGAGGCCCAGAGAGACAGAGGCCCAGAGAGACACACACAGAGGCCCAGAGAGACAGAGGCCCAGAGAGACAGACCAGAGAGACAGAGGCCCAGAGAGACAGAGGCCCAGAGGACAAGACAGAGGCCCAGAGAGACAGAGGCCCAGAGAGAACAGAGGCCCAGAGAGACACACCCCAGAGGCCCAGAGAGACAACACAGAGGCCCAGAGAGACACACACAGAGGCCCAGAGAGACACACACAGAGGCCCAGAGAGACACACGAGCAAGAGCCCAGAGAGACCACAGCAGAGACCACAGAACACACAACCACCCACCACAACACCACCAGCTGCTGCTGCTGCAGCTCATCATAATCCTTATCTGTACACATTATGCTCTGCTGGCTGGCTCCTGCGCTGTGGAATGGAAGTTGTTCCGGGGCCTGCAGTAGAGACGGGGAGGCGGGGCCCAGAGAGATTGACTGGAGATAGGAGGACCCAGGGGATGTGAAGGGCTCACGTCACACAGGTCCTCCTATCTCCAGTCAATCTCTCTGGGCCCCGCCTCCTCAGCTCTACTCTCCATGCCTCCGCTTCTCCCTGGAGGGAGAGGAATGGCTGCAGTGACGCAGCCGCCTCTCTCTCTGACTGTCTCCTCCGCCGGCGGGTCTGTTCACAGGCGGCAGATCCCCTGGGGCCCCCAAGAAGCCTTGGGCCGGGGGCGGCCGACCCAACCGCCCCAATGTAGATCCGCCACTGTACAGTACTAGCAGCGCCGCCCGCAGCCAGCACTTCCCCCCGGGACCGACTCAATGTAAGAGCCTCAGCCGCGGGTGTGCAGCGCTGCTAACACCCGACAGCACCCGGTCCCCGACAGCACCCCCCATCCCCCCCCGGGACACACATGAAGAGCTTCTGTATGTCGGGGGGAAACGGACCTACCGCTGGAGCCTCAGGGGCCCCCTAGGTGGCCTGGGCCCTGGTGCAACTGCACCAGTTGCACCATGGTAGTTCCGCCCCTGCTGGTGGACCTGGCTAGGCTTGAAGAAGACCCTGGTTGAACTCTCTAGGCTTGATGAAAACCCTGATGGACCTCTCCAGGCTTGGAGAAGACTCTGATGGACCAATCTAGTCTTTACGATCCTGGTGGACCTATCTAGGCTTGTAAAAGACCCTAGTGGACCTATCTAGGCTTGGAGAAGACCCTAGTAAACCTATCTAGGATTGAAAAAGACCCTGGTGGACGTATCTAGGCTTGGACAAAACCCTGGTGGAGCTCTCTAGGATTTGAGAAGACCCTAGTGGACCTCTCTAGGCTTACTGAAGATCCTGATAGGCCTATCTAGGCTTGGAGAAGATACTGGTGGACCTAGCTGGGCTTGAAGAAGACCCTGGTGGAACTCCCTTGGCTGGAAAAGGCCCTGGTGGACCTCTCTAGGTTTAATGAAAACCCTCGTGGAGCTCTCCATGCTTGAAGAAGATTCTGATGGACCTATCTAGTCTTGAAGAAGATCCTGGTGGATCTGTCTAGGCTTGGAGAAGACCCTGGTGGACGTATCTAGGCCTGGAATAGACATTGGTGGACCTATCTAGGATTGGAGAAGAACCTGGTGGACGTATCTAGGCTTGGACAAGACCCTGGTGAACCTCTCTAGGCTACAAGAAGACCCTAGCAGACCTTTCTAGACTTGGTGGAGAGCCTGGTGGGCCTATCTAGGCTTGGGAAAGATACTGGGGGACCTAGCTAGTCTTTGAGAAGACCGACCATAGGCTTGGAGAAGACCATGGGGGACATATCTAGGCTTGGAGAAGACCCTGGTGGACCTTTCTAGACTGGAGAAGACCCTGGTGGACCTCTCTAGGCTTGATGAAAACCCTGATGGTCCTCTCCAGGCTTGAAGAAGACTCTGGTGGACCTATCTAGTCTTGAAGATCCTGGTGGTCCTATCTAGGCTTGAAGAAGACCCTGGTGAACCTATCTAGGCCTGAAGAAGACCATGGTGGACCTATCTAGGCTTGGAAAAGACCCTAGTGGACCTATCTAGGCTTGGAGAAGACCCTTGTGAACCTATCTAGACTTCAAGAAGACAATAGTGCACCTCTCTAGACTTGGTAAAAACCCTGGTAGGCCTATCCAGGCTTGGAGAAGATGCTGGTGGACCTAGCTAGGCTTGAAGAAGACCCTGGTGGAACTCTCTAGGCTTGGAAGAAACCCTGATGGACCTATCTAGGCTGGAGAAGACACTAGTGGACCTCTCTTGGTATGATGAAAACCCTGGTGTACCTCTCTAGGCTTGATGAAAACCCTGGTGGACCTCTCCAGGCTTGGAGAAGAGTCTGGTGGACCTATCTAGTCTTGAAGAAGATCCTTGTGGATCTATCTAGGCTTGGAGAAGACCCTGGTGGACTTATCTAGGCCTGGAAAAGACCCTGGTGGACTTTTCTAGACTTGGAGAAGACCCTGGTGAACCTATCTAGGATTGGAGAAGATCCTGGTGGACGTATCTAGGCTTGGACAAGACCCTGGTAAACCTCTCTAGGCTTCGAGAAGACCCTTGCAGACCTCTCTAGGCTTGGTGAAGAGCCTGGTGTGCCTATCTAGGCTTGGGAAAGATACTAGGGGACCTAGCTAGGCTCGGAAAAGACCCTGGTGGAACTCTCTAGGCTTGGAGAAGACCCTAGTGAACCTATCTAGGCTTGGAAAAAACCCTGGTGGAGCTATCTAGGCTGCACAAGATCGATCTTCCTACAGAGCGTTCATTCATCAAGTCGCCATGACTCGAGATCGAGCTGAAGGTCAGTAAATAATAATAAATAGATCTATAAAAAAAAAATGAAAATCAAAAAGTCAAAATTGCTGTTTGAGTTACCTCACCTCCCTCCCAAAAAAATTACAATAGATAGCGATCAAAATGTTGCATATACCCAAAACAGTATCAATAAGAACTAGAGCTTTCTCTAAAGAAAGGAAGACGTGACACAGGTCCATTGTTCTAAAGACGACAAACTTACAGATCTTGTAAACTTGCGACACAATCCAAATTTTTATTATCAAATTCAGATTTTTTTAAAACCGGTAAAATATATGTATATTTAAAAAATATTTCTATATTTCTATAATGCTGCCAACCATTGTAATAATACTGACCCGGAGAATCCTATTGATAAAAGTGATAAATTATAACACAACAAATACCATATAAAATCAATGGCAGATTTAATTTCACAGCTCGTGAATTGTAGGTTAAATGAAGATTGTCCAAAACTACAACTCGTCCTGCAAAGATCAGGCCCCGATGGATGGAAAAATAATATAAAAAAAAGTCTTGGAAGAAGAAGAGGAAAAACAAAAGCACAAATATGTAAACTGCTTCTAGAAAATATTTCCTATTTATAACCTTAGAAAATGTGAAAAAGAAAAAAAGTTAAGAAAAAGTTATCTTTCCTTTTTCTTATTTTCGATGTTCACTAGTTATAAATATGAACGACCAATGTTGTGGTGGAACAGAGCAGATATCGTCCGGCTCTCAGAAATGAATGCAGCTTCTTTATTACCAGTAGAGATGGCTGCGTGCTGCGTGCACAGGAGGGGTCACTGCAAATTATTTTCTTTTTAAAAAATCTCCTTGACTTTGAATTCGATGTCGGTCACATCCATAGCTGCATTCAAACTTTTGCTGCTTTCCTGCTTTAATAGAGAGCTCAGATGGGCAAATACATTAAAGGGCGTTGCCTATTCTCAGGAGAGGTGATACCTTGATGATCGTCAGGGTCCCGACCACTGGTGGACCCACTATATCAAGACCGGTGCTCTAAAACATCCCTTGGCTGAACGATGGACTGTCACATGGACACTACATACAGGGGGGTGCACGTTTGTGGCTAACGGAGAATTTCAGAGCACTTCTCTCAAAACCGGTAGGGTGTGGGCAGTAGGACCCCCACCAATAAGCTATCATCTTTCCCCTGGATACGAGATAACTTACTCTGTTGGGAACAATCCTTTGTTTTTTTTACTTAATGTATTTGGGCATTGCCGGTGTGAGCACTCGGCGCACCCAGGCAAGTGCCGGGGCCTCGATTGCCTGGGGGGACCAACGACGTCTGCCGCAGGATATTGTCCTCTGCCCTGTGCTTGCACTGCTTTGTCCAATGGCTGTGGGCCCCTGGGAGCTGTGTATTTGCCCCTGACAAGGGCACCCCTGTGTGATATATCCCCCCTGCTTTCCCTCCTAACCTGTGTGGCAGACACTGATCACAGTGGCCAACTGTACTGAGCTGGCAGCAGATCTCTATCCTGCAGGAAGTGCAGGAGATAGAGATCTGCTGCCGGCTCAGTACACTCAGACACTGTTGAGGCGGTTGACAGGGTATGGGGTACTCGGGTACCGGGGCTGATGGTGGCTTCGATGGGGAATCATGGCTGGTCGATCCCCGGTCCCGTACAATGGACCCTCAATGGCGGGGAATGGTGGGGGATAAGGGGATTGTTAATGTGACGCCACCTATAGTACCTGGTAACGGGTATACCAGTGCTGCAGCCGGCCGCTAAGGTGATGGTGGGTGCAGCAGAGCGTGGCACAGTTCCACACAGGTGGAGCTTTACCTCAGGGCAGCGGGGATGGATGAGGGGAGTAGTAGTTGCATCCTTGCGGACAAGGCGGTGAATTGCGGCGGTTAAGCAGGCACACAGACACACAGTAATGGTTGTTTCGGTACCTTTTACTGGTGACAGGGTAACAGGTACACTCCACAGTAATAACCAGCTCCCCGGTGCAACTTGGGACTTCCACCTTAGAAAGTTATGTGGCCTCGTCTGTGCTCTGTGGTTTGGGGTAAGTCCTGCCTGAGCCTGAACGCACCACGTCTTCTCCCTCTCTGGGCTTTGTCCTAAACTGACAATGAGGTCCTTCTGCGGGGTCCCTGTTTCTCCTATGGCCCCTGGTCCTATACTTGGTCAGTTTAGCGTCTCTTACTTGTTGTCTTCAGGGGTGAACTTCTCCTGAGACCTCCGGGCTATTGCTGTAGCAATAAATGGTATCAGCGTCGGACACTGGTGACCGCTTGTACTAAAGGGCTATAGCAACCGGTTCCCTTTTTTTGATTCCCTGTTTCTTCCGCTTGCCTCCGACGCTTTCCCTAGGGTGCAACACAGCGGTCAGTGGTCCCTGGTCCTGGGCCTGGATTTCTCCCAGCGACCAGCTCCTCACTCCAGCTCTCCTGACTCCAACTAACTCCTGGGACTGACTAACTCCTCCCCTCAGGCCTGGATGTTTTAAAGGGAAACTGACTTAAAGCAGCTAGAAGAGCTCCCCTTCAGGTCTGGGGTGGAACGTGTGGTGTGCTGTGTGAACCAAGGTGTAATTCCCTCCTTGCACAGGTGGATCCTGTGGCAATCCCCCGCAGGGGTGCCACACTGTGATCAGTGTCTGCCACACAGGTTAGGAGGGAAAGCAGGGGGGAGCATCACACAGGGGAACCCCTGTCAGGGTCAAATACACAGCTCTCAAGGGCCCACAGCCATCAGGCAGTGTGTCTACACATCACCTGACAATTCTGCTCTGCAGGTCATGTATGGTGCCCAGTGCTCTGCAGATCACGGACAGTGCCCAGTGCTTTGCAGATCATGTATGGTGCCCCATGCTTTGCAGATCATGTACGGTTCCCAGTGCTCTGCAGATTATGTACTGTGCCCCATGCTCTGCAGATCATGTAATGTGGTCAGTTCTCTGCAGCTATTGTAATGTGCCCAGTGATCGGCTATTCTGCTGCAGTTGTGTGCATGTGTGGCACCCCAGGGGTTAATGTGGCACCCCAGGGGTTCATGTGCCACAGTAACATCACCAAGGGCTAATTCCCCACACAACCCACAACACTACACTAGCGCCTCCAGGCCAGAATGGGGAGCTAAAGCTGCTTCCCTATATATTCTGGTGTGGAGAGAAAGTGGGCAGTTAGTTAGTCAGTTGGAGTTCAGTTCCTGAGAGGACTGAGGGAAAGGACCTGGGTGTAAAAGCGCTGCGTTAGGCCCAACCCACGGTCCACTGTCCACTTCCAGGCCGGCCAAGGTCTGAGGAAAGGAGCAGGAGAAGTAGAGGAGCACACCCGGGACACAGAGTGAGTTATCCTATAACTCACCCCGGTGAAGCGCAAAGACCGGATACCGGATCCGACATTGTGCCTGATACAAGCAGCACAGTAAACACCGGATTAGTGAGGATTACATATCTTCACTGTACCACAGCGAAGCAACAAGGCGGGGTCAGAAACACAAAATTAAGACTCAAGTTGCCTAGTAAGTGGGTACCTGTGAGGGGAGACAGGGCCAGCAGCTTAGCTAAAGCGGCAGCAGGGCCACACACAAAGCGCAGGAGTAGGAAGCCAAGGACCCGGTCAGGGTGGGAGCAACGCGGCCCCGGTACAGACTCCGTGGACAATCTACTGAACAACATCGGCAGTAAAGACTTGGAAAACTACAAAACCGTGAGTCTGTGTGATCCTTGCAAACCCTGTTCACCCTCACAAACTGTCATCTCTACTACTACCCTGCCCTGCATCCATCTATAGACTATTATCACCACTGCCCCGGGGAATCAGGCTCTGCCCCAGAGAGCCGTTACATCACCGGCTGCCAAACATCATCCCCGGAGGTTCTGCAGCCACGGTGGTCATCCTGACCACAACCCATGGGTGGCGTCACGACTTTCTACCCTGTAAGTACCCCCCATTACTTGTGGGCTCGGGTCACGGTCCGGACCAAGACTGCCGTGATAACCCCCTGTGATACCCCGGTCTGGTACTGAGTACCCCGTCCCAGTGGTCTCCACACATGTGATGAGCATTGCACCCTACCCCACCAACCCTGCTCTGTGTACTGGCTGCTGCATTGTGCTGTGCACAGATGTAGGCCGGAGTACTCTGTTGCCTCTGGTGTGTTCTGTCAACTTGTGTGCTCTGCTGTCTGTGCTCTGCAATCCGGTGTGCTCTGCTGTCTGTGCTCTCCCATCCGGTGTGCTCTGCTATTTGTGTTCTGCCATCCGGTGTGCTCTGCTGTCTGCTCTCCCATCTGGTGAGCTCTGCTATCGGTGTGCTCTGCTGTCCTGTGTGCTTTATCTGGTGTACTCTGCTGTCCTGTGTGCTCTGCTATCCGGTGTGCTCTGCTGTACGGTGTGCTCTGCTATCCGGTGTGATATTCTGCCTGGGGTGCTCTGCTATCCGGTGTGCTCTGCTGTCGGTGTGCACTGCTGTACGGTGTGCTCTACTGTCAGCTGAAAAATTTTCTCATTCAGCGACAGCAAGCGGAGAGTTTTAAAATAGTGATCGATTCTAAGAAATCTAAAAAAAGCGGAAAACTTTTCATCCCACCGCCAGCGCAGACGATCATACAGGACGCAGGGCTGATGATGAAGGACGACGGCTTGTGTTCATTTTACTCATTAAGCTTTGAGATTAGATGTAAAAGGGCAGCGGCCGGTGGTAATCATCACTAAATGTTCTTCATTTTGTGGCCGTCAATATCATATGGATTTATAGGAAAAGCATAATCTTGTCATAATGCCGGAGACATAATAAGTCCCAAAGACCTGAGAGCAAACAAGGCTTACTACAGGGAGAGGAAGAATTATACCGTCCATTAATAGAGCGGTCACTGAAGACACTACCCATAGTGATGGAGATGGCATGAGGCTTGGATATTTGGGATCCCAGCAATCCCAGAATCTACCACTCCTCATCCGAGGTTCAGCTAGGGGATCAGCTGAAGAGGGCGGAACATCAGAATCGCCCTAACCAGGTCACCATGTTTACATCAATGGTGGTGTCGCACCCCGGGGACGGGGGTACTCGAGACTGGGCCCTGTCGTCTTCTAGGGCTGCTGGGGTGGTCACGGTGACGTGACCTGGTCCCATGGTCCCAGGTGCAGCAATAAAAAGGGGAAAAAGAGTTTGTAATTATTCGTGACGCCACCCGCGGTTTGTGGCTAGTAAAGCCTCTGCTGCAGTCCGGGCCTCTGGCGAATGATGATGAAGGCAGCAGCCGGGATGGTGATCCCTCCATGGGTAGGGCTGATGTTCCCCAGAGCAAGAGCAGGGATGAGTTGTCTGGCCTCCACGCTTATCCTGCTTTGGCAGTCTCTCCTGCCGGCACGTAATAGGCAGTGTGCTGCTCTGTAGGTGGGAGCTTGTCACCGTCGCGCAAATGAGAGTCTCTCACACACAGTTCTGAGTCTGTCAGGGCACTTTTACTCACATTGGTACAGTTCCAGCAATACACAGTACACAACCGGCTCCGGTCACTGGTCCAGCAGCTAGGGCAGTTCGCTAGGGGCACCCCCTTTCTATTCCTTTCGGGCCTCTCAGTTCTTTCCCGTGCATCTACTCCAGGCAAGCTGTTGCAGACTTTCTGTGGACATTCCCGAATCTAGTCCTATGTGACGGCCTTTCCTTCGTGTGTTGGGGGTTGGGTTCCGGACATAAAGTCCCTTCACCTTGCCAGTTAATTCGTGGTCGGGTCATGCAGCTGCCAATCACATCTACAGGACCAGCACCCTGTTGTCAACCCGGTCATCCCGGTGTCCTGACTCATCTGGACCCACCGTGGACCCCTTCTCCTTTTCCTTGATACTTGGCCATGGACCAGGACCGGCCATACAGTGGCACAGGATGCCGGGTTCGCGTTCTTCCTCTGCGGTGTTACAGTGTCTGGCTCTCAGGGTGTCTTGACTTCGGGGTTCTGCTCCTCACCCTCTCACTCATGCCAGGAGCAAAAACCGGTGCTCTTTGTGTCTTCCCGACAAAGCCCCCAAACTTAGTGTTCCTAGGGTTTTAGTCTAGTTCCTCCACCCCTCTCCCGAGTTTCTCTCTTCTCTCCATCCACCACCTAGCCCCCCCTCTACAGTATCCCTTGCCTGACATGGAGTACACAGTATTATAGGCCCATAGCTCTCTATACACAGTATGATGCCCTAGAAGCTTCTCTATACAAAGTATAATGGGCCCACAGCTCCTCTATACACGATATAATGGTCCCACAACTCCCCTATACACAGTGTCATGGTCCCAAAGCTCCCCTATACACTGTATGATGGGCCCACAAACCCATATACACAGTATGATAGGCCAACAGCTCTCCTATATGCAGTATGATGGGCCCACAGCTCTCTATACACAGTATGATAGGCCCACAGCTCCCCTATATGCAGTATGATGGGCCCACAGCTCTCTATACACAGTATGATAGGCCCACAGCTCCCCTATATGCAGTATGATGGGCCCACAGCTCTCTATACACAGTATGATGGGCCCACAGCTCTCTATACACAGTATGATTGGTCTACAGCACCTCTATACACAGTATGATAGGCCCACAGCTCCCCTATATGCAGTATGATGGTCCCACAGCTCCCTTATACACAGTATGATGGTCCCACAGTATAATGGACCCACAGCTCCCTATACACAATATAATGCCCCATAGCATCATATACACAGTACAATGTCCCCTACACTATATGATGCGTACTCAGTAATCCCACATTATATAATGGCCAGAACTTTGTATGTAGGCTCCTATAGTAGTTCCTACACTATGAGGGTCCCCATAATAAATCTCTCACGTCATGATGGCCTCCACAATAGTCCCCATACTGTATGAGGGCCCACAAGTACTATTTAAATAAAAAAATAAACTTTTTTTGACTCTCCAAAATCCATATCCGGACAAGTCTGATTTCAGACCGCAGTGGATCCAGGTAGGGATGTCATCATCTGGACCTCTGATCTCATGTATGTGCCTGGTGAGGTGCCATCACGACGTTCCACCGGGGACTCGTCCGGAGCGTCATGCCGCTGCTCCGCAGGCTGAAGACCTACAGTGACCTGCGGTCTACAGAGAGTTAAGAATGGCGCTTGCCCTGGGTGGGTCCTTCTGACTGAGGCCCGGGGCAATCATCCCCCCTCCGGTAGCTATGCTACTGTTACTGCTATCCATCCATTATCTATCTGTCTCGGCTCCATCCTTCTGCCTTTCCATTTATCTTGCTTTCCATCTAGGTACCTATCTGTAAAGTAAAGCTGCGACCATCCATCTTCCATTAACAGTTAATAAATGGAGGTCATCTCGTTGACTACTAAGAGTAGGAAAATAAAAAGCTGTCAAATGTGCAGAAATTGGTGCCTATGAATGAAGGAGCGCTATAGCGCCCCCTCCCTGAGCAGGCGGCTCCTGCGCTGACCTTTGATCTCACTGAGTGCTTTCTTTGCGGACGCCTCTGCTGTTGCTTGTAATATCATAAAGCTTTTATGGATTGTGCTGCTTTTGCAGGATTTCAGCACTTTTAGGGACGTTGCGATGCCGGTAACGCCGGAGTCATCTGATTCTTCCACTCTCCGTGTTCCGAGGACAGTTTGAACGTTTTATGAGCTGAATACTGATAGGAATTGTCACATTTTCCAGATACCAAATAAGCAAAACAAAGATCAAAGTTGTGCAGGGGATAAATGTATAGCGGCCGCGTGGGAGGAGCGAGACGGCGAAACCCTAAGGAGGCGAAACATTAATAAAATCTGAAAACATGGCATGGACGTTTTATTGACTGTCTCATTAACGGTAATGCAGTTTCTATGTTGTTAATTGATAGATGACGACGCGGTATAAAGCGGTCAGTACACACGGTCCTGCACACGCAGAGAGCTTTAGGGCCACAATATTTACATACGAGCAATTCATAGAATGTAGTGACGAGGTCAAAGCTATCACCAAGAAATGCAGAAAAAACACCGGACGGAGAGAGCGGAGATCACACTCCATTATACTACTGCCCCACAATCTACCTGCAGCAACTGGAAATAGGAGAAATGATGGAAGAAAGATCTGTGATCAGTGGCGTAACTACAACAAGTGCAGGGGTTGTAATCGCATCCGGGCCCTGGAGCCTAGGGGCCCCAAAAGTCCTTCTGACCTATGGAAATGCATTAATGCTATTAAAGATTTTCAAATATGGGGGCCCATGAGCTTCATGTTACGCCACTGACTATGATGTTATATATACTACACCACACAGGACACATCCTCTATATACTACACTACACTGGACACACCATCTATATACTACACCACACAGGACACATCCTCTATATGCTACATCACACAGGACACACCATCTATATACTACACCACACAAGACACACCATCTATATACTACAAAACATAGGACACATCCTCTATACACTACACCACACATCCTCTATATACTACACCACACAGGAGACATCCTCTATATACTACACCACACAGGAGACATCCTCTATTTACTATACCACACAGGACACACCATCTATATACTACACCACACAGGACACATCCTCTATATACTACACCACACAGGACACAACATGTATATACTACACCACACAAGACACACCATCTACATACTACAAAACATAGGACACATCCTCTATACACTATACCACACATCCTCTATATACTACACCACGCAGGAGACATCCTCTATATACCACACCACACAGGACACACCATCTATATACTACACCACATGGGACACACCCTCTATATACTACAAAACATAGGACACATCCTCTATACACTACACCACACATCCTCTATATACTACTGCACACAATACAAATCCTCTATATACTTCACCACACTAGAAACACATCATCTATACACTACACCACACAGGACACATCCTCTATATACTACACCACACAGGGCACACCCTCTATATACTACACCACACAGGACACATCCTCTATATACTACACCACACAGGGCACACCCTCTATATACTACACCACACAGGACACATCATCTATACACTACACCACACAGGACACACCCTCTGTACACTACACCACACGGGACACATCATCTATATACTACACCACACAGGACACATCCTCTATATACTACACCATACAGGGCACACCATCTATATACTACACCACACAGGACACATCCTCTATATACTATACCACACAGGACACACCATCTATATACTACCACACGGGACACACCATCTATATACTACAAAACATAGGACACATTCTCTATACACTACACCATACATCCTCTATATACTACTGCACACAATACAAATCCTCTATATACTTCACCACACGGGACACATCACCTATACACTACACCACACAGGGCACACTCTCTATATACTACACCACACATGACACATTCTCTATATACTACACCACACAGCACACCTCTATATACTACACCACACAGGACACATCATCTATACACAACACCACACAGGGCACATCCTCTATACACTACACCACATGGGACACATCACCTATACACTACACCACACAGGACACATCCTCTATACACTACATCACACAGGGCACACCCTCTATACACTACATCACACAGGGCACACCCTCTATACACTACACCACAGGGACACATCTATATACTACACCACACAGGACACATCCTCTATATACTACACCACACAGGACACATAATCTATATACTACACCACACAGGACACATCCTCTATGTACTACACCACACAGGGCACACCATCTATATACTACACCACCAGGACACATCATCTATACACTACACCACACAGGGCACACCCTCTATACACTACACCACACAGGGCACATCATCTATATACTACACCACACAGGACACATCCTCTATATACTACACCATACAGGGCACACCATCTATATACTACACCACACAGGACACATCCTCTATATACTATACCACACAGGACACACCATCTATATACTACCACACGGGACACACCATCTATATACTACAAAACATAGGACACATTCTCTATACACTACACCATACATCCTCTATATACTACTGCACACAATACAAATCCTCTATATACTTCACCACACGGGACACATCACCTATACACTACACCACACAGGGCACACTCTCTATATACTACACCACACATGACACATTCTCTATATACTACACCACACTACACCACACAGGGCACACTCTCTATATACTACACCACACATGACACATTCTCTATATACTACACCACCACAGCACACCCTCTATATACTACACCACACAGGACACATCATCTATACACAACACCACACAGGGCACATCCTCTATACACTACACCACATGGGACACATCACCTATACACTACACCACACAGGACACATCCTCTATACACTACATCACACAGGGCACACCCTCTATACACTACATCACACAGGGCACACCCTCTATACACTACACCACACGGGACACATCTATATACTACACCACACAGGACACATCCTCTATATACTACACCACACAGGACACATCATCTATATACTACACCACACAGGACACATCCTCTATGTACTACACCACACAGGGCACACCATCTATATACTACACCACCAGGACACATCATCTATACACTACACCACACAGGGCACACCCTCTATACATAACCAAAGGGCACTACTATACACACACAGCAGGCACATCTCTATAACTCACCACACAGGACATCACTATATACACACCACACAGGACACATCTCTATATACTAACCACAGGACACATCTCTATATACTACACCACAGGACACTCCCTCTATACTACACCACACAGGCACATCTATATACTACATCACACGGCACACCTCTATATACTACACCACACAGGACACATCCTCTATATACTACACCACACAGGGCACACCCTCTATACATATACCACACGGGCACACCCTCTATATGCCATATCACACAGGTGAGCTGACAAATCCTGTATATATTGCTCTGCATTGTTTTGCGTCACTGATTCCATTCCATTAATTAATGTTCGTCAGTCACCCGCATAGATTTCATTGTTGTAGATCTAATTTTTGTCATTTGCATTGCATCGTCTTGTAAAGTATTTGGGTTTTCCTCCATAGCATAAAATGCTTTGCTTGACTTGATAAATTCTCCTTCTAACAGGTTTATTCTGGTATTAATTATTTAGATGGCGCTCGGTCTTACATTATTGAAGAATTATTGTTTCATTATCTGCCTGAGAACAGGTTGCTATAATTCCATGTAATGAAGGATAGCTTCGCTCTCCATTATATTTCCAGCCTGCTGTAATAGGAAGCTTTTCACTCATGTAAACATCTTCTGCATTTGACAAGGTTTTACTTACGGATTAGATTTACCGATCGCTTTAATCTACTTTATGCTCAATGCATCAGAATAGGCAAAAATAAAGGAGAACATAGCAGATTCGTGGAGGTCCGGTGCATCGCGATAGAATTAAGAAAACGCATTCATTTGTCAGAGGAGGATAAATGGCGGGATACTTTTTCTGCCAAGATCCCTTGTTCTATCTAAAGAGTCTTTACAAAAGTCAAACAATTCTCCAGTCATCACAAGGAGCTAAATGGATAGGAACCTGTCACAGCCCCACCAGAGCCTGCTCGTGCGACATCTGCTTCTGTCACCAGGCACCGCTGTATTCACCCTGTAGGTGGCGCTGGTGATTGAGAAGTCATAGCCAGAGACTCTGGTCAGTGATGGCTCCGCTCATCTATGAAGGTTAGAGTGGCTGGGACCTACAGTGCTTCACAGTCTGAGGCCTCTTTCACACATCCATGCCTCTGTTACACATGTGGTCCATGCCGATACATGCCGGAGGCATTTCATACTCCCCTTCCTCCAGCACTGCTGACTCCTCTATCTTCCGATGCCGCTCATTAGGCTCATGAATATTCACTTCACTGAGCCTGACAGTGACTGGAAGTGAGAGAAGCAGCGGCACTGGAGGTAGGTATGTGGTGACAGGCTGTCTGTGTGCTATCCACGGATAGCACACATATGTCACACGATCCGTGACACATAGATCCACGCCCCGCACACAAAGGGCCTTGTCTCACACGTCTGTGGTTTCACGGATGTGTGAAACAGGCATGACAGAGTGGATGTGTGTGTGCTGTCCAGCTGAAGTCATTAACTCCTAGCTTTAGCCTATTGGAAAGTGCCACACCCTACTAATACCTTCAGCCTCCTGCTGGAAGCTGCCAGAAATAGCTTTTGGTTTCCCTGACTAGTGTTGTGTCTTATATTGGTGTTTTTCTGTGTTACCTTGGCCTGTTTACTGGACGCTTCTCCTGCCTGATGATTGTGTACTTTGCTACCATCTTGCTTCTCACCCGGCTCCCTGACTACTCTAAGGGTACCTATACACGCCAATAACGCGGCGAGAAATATTGCTGGCGATTTGTCGCCCTGCGACAATCGCTGTCAAAGTCTCTCCCAATTGCGGCGTGTATTCGGGGAATTTGGCAGCGATATGTCGCCTTGTCTCGGTAGCGTGATTTTGGAGCATGCACTGAAATCAGGCGACCGTGGAGAGGCGACATATGGCTGCCAATTTCCCCAAATACACGCCGCAATTGGGGGTGATTTTGACGGCGATAGTTCCAGGGCGACATATCGTCGGCAACAATTCTCGCCGCGTTTTTGGCGTGTAAAGGTACCCTAATGGATCCTGATTTTATCCTTTTCCTGACCTCCCAGCTTTGACCCTGCCTGGCGCCTAATTGTCTCTGTACTCTTCCTTAGACTGCTCTAAATCCAGATCCCTGTATAGGTGATATAGGGTGTCAGGATTCCTCAGGGTTCTGTCCGAGATATCCCCTGTGTTTGTAGTCTTGTACTGATGTCAGACAACTATTGTGAAGACATTCTATAATATATATATATATATATATATATACAGAATCATAGGACCCCATAGGAATATTGAAAATGGGCTCTACAAGATGCACCCGAATATGTTAGTATGGAAGGGGTTGGTTTTTCATACTTGATAAATCGAGAATTCTTGTTGGCACCAGGAGGGGGAGCTCTCTGCTAGTGGATTTAGAGAGCTGGCATAGAACACAGACGACTTGGTGAGCTCCCCCTAGTGTTGAACCACAGAAATGATCCACCCAAAGACTGCTTGTCCTGGAAGCCCCATAGGTTACAATGGCAGGGAAGGATGAAAAAACGTGTTGCTGATTTTTTAGAATAAAAACGGAAAAAATTCAACTAAGATGAAGATTAACACTAACATTCTCTTAATTAGAAAATTAGTGAAGTAATTCCCATTACAAAGAGACGTCAAACACGTTCATGAGCCTCCCCGCCTGTATTGCTATTCTAAGGCAGACACAAGCCCAGGTGGTATAGAGGCGGTGTGTGGCGTGTACACAGCAGCAGCTGCCTGCAGACTGGAGGTTACTCAAGTCACCACCGCTGGATTAGTCAGACTTGTGCAGAAGATAGAAGATAGATTCCACTAACAACAATGGACACAATCCATAGAAATATAATTCTTTACTGGTTTGCGAGTTTTAACCTCAGGTTGGCTTCTGTGTCACAGCAGAGAAAAGGATCTAAATGCAACAAGGAATTAAAGGGATAAAACACCCTAAATACATCAGGTCATGGCGTCATAAGTGACAGTTCTTGTGTCCAACTGTGGCGCCCCTGCGTCCAGGAGGCCACAAAAGGGAACTGCAGCCAAGCAGGTAGGACATTGTTGCACACCAACACCCTCACAGCCCACATACCCACGTGCAAGAGGAGGTAACATCCAGCCCTGAGATTAGATACTCTATGAGATTGAGGGGTGGTGGATTCAGAGGAGTGGGTTGGGCAAACACGTAGTCAGGTGACTTGATAGTATATAGGAAGGGGGAGGAGTGAAGGAGTTGAGTAGGCCGAGGTAGGCTGAGATGCAAAGATCAATAGCAGCAGAGTGAGCTGAGGAGCAGGCCAGAGAACAGCAGCAGGTTGAGCTGAAGCTGAGCAGACAGAAAGACACACACACGTTCTGGAAGAGTGAAGACAGACGGAGTGCAGAATCTGTACTGAGCCAGTGTGAGCCAGAGGAGAGAGAAAGCCCATCCAGAGTCAGATCCCCAGGAGTGTGAGAGGACAGAGAGGGACGGTGTAACTCGGGGCCCTAGAACTACAGCTAAAGCAACCCACTGCAGGCGGAGTAGCCCTCCTATATACAGAGAGGAACAGAAGGAAAGGAGCCTGGTAGAGCCTCAGACTTGAGGATTGCTGAAGACTGGGCTGAAGTAGAGTGTCGGCTCTAGAGGGGACCGTAGTTTACCGGGCATCTCCATACAACACGACGGGGGGTCTGAGTTTCAGATTGAGATCCCTACCCAAAGGACAGGCAGCTCAGTGACACACGTAGGACTCACAGGAGCCCGAGTCACCGCCATACTGTCCAGTGTCGCACAACACGAAGCAAGAAAGCACGTAATAGCCCGGAAAGGACACTACAGACTGTATGAGGGGTCACAGAGAGAGAGAGGCCTGGCTGCAGGGAGCAAAGGGAACCCGGAGAGGGAGAATGTGCCCGTGTATTTGAACTGTGTACTGAGAACTGTACTTGAACCTTGTAAGAACTGAAAACTACCTGTGAAACTGTTTGAACAACTGAGAGTAAAGCTTTGGAAAACCCTGGAACAGCTTCCCTTATGTCTCTGTGTGCAAGCTATTCCCTCCATACAGGATACAGCCTGTCAGCACCAGCCAGGAGGAGAGATCCCTGCAGCGTCTGCAAAGTAAGTGTGCTACACACTCCACAATAGACTTAACCCCTACTGCCCCGGGGAACACAGTTCTACCCACTGGAACTATTACACCTAAGCTGCCATTACATCGTCCCTGGAGGTTCTGCAGCAGCGGCGGCCCCATCACTGGCCGCATCAAGTGGGTGGCGTCACGAGTGACAATTCCCCTGTAAATATCCCCTTTTATTGCCAGGGCCCGGGACACGGACCGGACCAGGACCACCCGTGACTTCCCCAGTAGAGACCCAGGCCGGTACCGAGTACTCTCGTCCCAGTGGGCTCGACACAACCACATAGAAGAAATATAAGAATCAAAGGATCATCAAGACTACTGTGTACATTGTTGCAAACCCAGCTCTGCTGTCAAGGTCTACTGCAAACCCAGCTCTGCTGTCAAGGTCTACTGTAAACCCAGCTCTGCTGTCAAGGTCTACTACAAACCCAGTTCTGCTGTCAAGGTCTACTGCAAGCCTAGCTCTGCAGTCATGGTCTACTGCAAACCTAGCTCTGCTATCACGGTCTACTGCAAACCTAGCTCTGCTGTCACGGTTTAATGCAAACCCTAATCTGGTGCATAATTTGCTCAGCATTGGGTCAACTCTGCGCAGCTTTGCCATATAACTCTACTGCAAGCCCAGCTCTGCTATTCCTCCTTCTTCTTCCTGTGTTAACTGTCATATATGATGCCAGCTCTTTCATAGAATTTTATTGCAAACCCAGCCTTGCTAGAATGTTTCTTATTGCTGAGTTGACTCTGCTATACAGATGTGTAAATACAAAAATCTCCATGTAGTATTGTACACAAATTGGTCAGGGGGAACCCCCCATATAGACCCAAAACACCTCCAAACTTCAACACTTAATTTAACCATGAGAACAACTGGATTGCTGTGCAAATTAAAAATGTTTTTTATTTTTACATGAAACAAGTGCACTGAGGGATCACCTCAGGTCAGGCAGAGTGGTAACCTGAACCTGCAAGATGTTATTAACATTTACTCAGCAGTACAAATTAAACAGGAAAATGCTGTATACTTTCCGTTTAAAAATACATAATAGTGATCATTGTACTACCCCGGTAATAACAGCAAATTCCTTTACATGCGCATAAAGTGAAAACCTCGCAGAGGTCAATTTACCCAACAGTAATGCATAGTATATGCCAATGCACTAGTCATGTTTACCCAACAGTAATGCATAGTATATGTGTAAAATTTGCCATAGAACTACAAGACAAACCTAATATTGCTACTCCTGTTTCTTATTGCTGAGTAAACTCATCTGTACTGCTGTGTCAGCTATGCCATAGAACTCCATTGCAAGCATAGCTCTACTACATCAACCATCAGTGCGAACTCAACCATGTTTCTTGGGTTGCCATTATTCCTGATCATTTACTTCAGTGATTTCAGTCCTGTCATATTTGCCTTCTTGGTTCCAACTAGATCACACTTTAACAATCAATATCTACTGACCCTGCCATATAAGACGTTCTGATCTTGACCAAGGGCATTAAAGGAAATCTGTCTGGAGGTTTTTGCTATGTAAGCTGAAACAGCATGCTGTAAGGGCTAAAAAAGAAAAAGCAACTGTGCCTCTCTTATCAGGATCTGTATATTGTTTACTTAAACTAAAGGGTTTATTACCCTGTGATTAGCATTACAGGACTAGAAACTCACACACACTGCAGTCTGACCTTGCTGTGATTGACGCCTCACAGTCAATCTCTACTGAAAGTCTGGTATGGGGTTGGTGCAGCTCTTCCAGCTCAGCTACATGCCTGCAATAATGTTCTTTGTGTCCGAACGGTTGCAGACAAAAGTAGGTTTGAAATGCTCTTGATGTTGTTGTGGCACCCTGGCACCTGTTGGGCACCACAGAAATCCTTAGGTACAATGGAGTAAGTAACAGCACAGCAAAACCACAACACAAACAACACTTAGAACACCTGGTTTCACCCCGAGCCTCTAGGGGGAGCTAACACTGGTGACTTCTAACCAGTTCCCCCTATAAAAAGAGTCTTGGAGGGAGAAACTTCAGAGTGTGGTAGACGCTACAAGAGCTGCCTGCCTGTGTGAAACCTCCACCCTATGAGGAACACACTAGGCCCTGCTAGCCTGTTAGCCAGTGGAGATCCCTGCAATTGGGATAATAGGAAGAAGGAGATCACCTCTCAGGAATACAGAGTTAATCCAACTCTTTCCAAATCATCCGGTTACTGGAACCGAAGCTGTGGAAGCTACAAAGCCCTCACAGAGAACCAGCACATCCAACAGGAGGTTTAGCCACCTGTTCCACCTGATGCACCTACCCACGAGAGCCCAGGGAAGAGTACTGATCCTGCTCAGACCCTTTTACAGTGCCCTCAGTGCTGATAACCAGGTGAAGCAAGTTCCATTGAACACCCTGCCCGGTCCGGCTGGATTCCACGTCCACCCGACCTTAGCACCAGAAGTAGAGAAAGGAAGCCTAACACTGCTTGCTGTGAAACTCCATAAGTACCAACTTCACTATCCCGGTCCGAGTGTACCTGACTATCATCCAGTAAAGGTACCTAAAAGAGACTGTGCGTGGTTGTGCATTACTCCTGGATTCAGCGCAGCGTCCCGCAGCTGCCTCACAACATCTTGTGCAGCTCCCGGCTCCGGGGATTCCCGCTCATCCTGTGGGGAGCGTTCCATCTCGCTGTGTACCATCCCCCGGAGACCCGAACAGCGCTGGTAAAGTTACCAGAACACCCGCAGGTGGCGTCACGAAGACAAATCACCCCACTGTTCCGCCATTCCCCTATTGATCTGGACCACCGGGCCTACACCACCGCAGGCGCGGTTCCGTGACTGGAGGAGAAACAACGCCCGCTACGTGTACCCCCCGGCTACGGTGAGTCAGAATTTGGCGTCACGAACAGGATACGAGCAGGCCCGTTATCACGGGTATTGTGTGCTATTTATTGACTGTAAATATCGAACTGTACATTTGGTCCGCCATTGCTGCGCGAAAAGGCGGGAAAGAAGGGGCGTGACTGTACAGAGGGCGCGAAGATTGACCCCGCCCCCACGCTCTGACGACTTCCCCTGTACGCAGCAGGAACCGGAAACTCCCATGGTGCCTCACTCCTCACCGCGAGGCCGACACTTCCGTTTGCAACCGAGGGAAAGGCTACGCTTAACTAAGGGGAGCGACCATGAGTAACCCGGCTCCCGATCACGCGGTGCCCCCGCTAGACCAAGCGGCACCTCAAAATATACCTTTTGATGGACAGCAACAAGTCGGCGGTATGCTACCGCAACCCGCTCCGATTATGCCGATGTCTCTACCCTACGTTCCTAGTGCGACCTGGTTACCCAAGTACAGCGGTGTACCCAGCACCTTGGAAAACTTCCAGAGGAAGATATGCCAAGCCCTGGACATGTACCCGATGACCGGTAAGCAAAGAGCTTCAGTTATTATGGGACAGTTAACCGGTGCAGCCGAACTGCAGAGCCGCAGCTGGCCTATAGAAGTTCAGGAATCTGTGGAGCAGATATTCGCTAGATTAACTCGGGTCTTTGAGTGCCATACCGAGGCTGGATTAAGACTGTCATTCTATCGTTGTAACCAAGGGGCACAAGAAACTGTCCTTGATTATTCACTGCGCTTGCAAGAGGCATACAGACTGTTAAAACAAGTCGATCCTGATAGTGCTCGAGATGAGAACAAAGCGTTAATTGGACAATTTATTGTGGGCCTTAAACTATCTGAGGATAGGAAGCAAGCAAGCTGGTGGTCCATACAAAATCCAGGCGCAGAGTTTGACACATTGAGAGACTTAACAGTTTGGGGACAGCGACTTGCTGAAGTACCTGATCCCGCTTCACCGCAGCAGCAGCAGTATGCTGACACCCCTTCCGTGCCGGCAGCAGCATCTCCAATCCCTTCGATTCAGTCCAGTGCACAGACTGTGACACCTGACCGGTTTGATCAACTGTGTGCTAATGTCGAGCAGCTGATGAAAGACGTGGCCAAGCTACAAGCTGGGAGAAGACCCAAGACAGATGCAAGGCCATCGGACAAGATTCAACTCGCCGACAGCCCGGATGACGTCCCCTGGATGAGGAGAAAGACACAGCCGTCGCGAGGAAAACCTGCAGACCGCCGCAGTCCTGACAGACGCCGCAACAGTCAGCAGAACGACTTAGGAGGACGCAACCTGCAATCCCGTCCTTTAAACGAGCAACCCCTGGGCGAGAAGGGCCAACCCCAGGAGTAGACTGTCCAGGCCCTACGTCCAGCTGGGAACACAAGTATGTGGGAGACTGTCCATACTTACCAATCGTCATTGATGGCATCGTGATCTCCGCCTTAATAGACACTGGATCCCAGGTGACATCCATCCCCAGTACCCTTTACAAGCAGTTCTGGCCAGATGTTAAGCTAGAACCCCCTAATCCCGAGATGAACCTTGAAGCTACTAATGGTATTCCGGTTACCATAGAGGGACAGTGGGAAGCTACAGTAAAGGTGGGGAGGGTGCAGTTGAAAAACCAGGGTATCTTAGTGGTCCAGGATAAGCCTAACCACAAGGATCCATATGTCATATTGGGTACCAATGTCATGATCAAATGCCTCGATGAAGTGTTGTTTTTGCTCCAACAGAGTGCTGAAGCCGGTAAACCCAGAGAAAAGAGGGCTATCCAGAAGCAGATCAGAGCTCTGGTGTATCAACAACAGGTAACCTTGTCAAATGGTGAGATTGGTAGAGTAAGAGTCACAGATCCCATTCCAATTGTGGTACCACCCAGAAGTGAAATGATGATCTGGTGTCGAGCAGCCATAGGCCTCAGAGGGCAGGACTACCAAGCTGTAGTAGAACCTGTAATGTCCGACAGTAGTCCTACGCTCTTGACAGCCAGAGGGTTAGTCGATGTAAGAAAGGGGAGAGTCCCCGTACGCATATTGAATTATGGTGATGACGAAGTCAGACTACCTAGATATGCAACTGTTGCTAAATTGTACCAAGTAAAAGATGATGCTGTGATTGATGTAAAATCCTCAAACCAAACAGTCACTGATGAACCCCCTCACTCCAAAGATCAGTTAGAGAAATGGTGTCAAGAGCTCAGTGTGGGAACTGACAATACACCCTCTCACCAGAAAAATGGAGTATACCGGGTAGTTCGGGAGTATGAGCAAGTGTTCAGCAAACACCCACTTGACTTTGGGAGGATTAAAGGGGTACAACATCATATCCCCACAAACAACCATGCACCCATCAAAGAAAGGTACAGGCCTATACCGCCCACACACTACCAGAAAGCAAAAGAGATGCTTCAGGACATGAAGAATGCAGGAGTCATTAGGGATAGCTGTAGTCCCTGGGCCGCACCACTAGTCCTGGTTAAAAAGAAAGATGGTAGTATGAGGATGTGTGTAGATTATAGGCAAATCAACAAAGTCACACACAAAGATGCATACCCGTTACCCCGCATAGAAGAGTCACTAGCTGCACTCAAATCTGCCAACTACTTCTCCACATTAGATCTTACTAGTGGGTACTGGCAGGTTGCCGTTGCAGAGGAGGATCGTGAGAAGACAGCCTTCACTACTCCTATGGGACTATGCGAGTTCAACAGTATGCCCTTCGGTTTGTGTAATGCCCCAGGAACATTTCAGAGACTTATGGAGTGTTGTTTGGGCCATAAGAACTTTGAGACTGTCTTGTTATACCTTGATGATGTCATTGTTTACTCTCAGACCTATGAAGATCACCTCCAACACCTGAGTGAAGTGTTTGAGTCACTGTCCAAGTACGGGATGAAACTGAAACCGTCCAAGTGCCACCTGCTGAAACCCAAGGTCCAATACCTAGGACATGTGGTCAGCGCCGAAGGCGTAGCACCGGATCCGGATAAGGTCACCGTCATCAAGGACTGGCCAGCACCCATCAACCACAAAGAGGTACGTCAATTTCTAGGACTGGTTGGGTACTACCGACGATTCATCAAAGGCTATACCAAGATAGCCGCCCCCATGCAAGATCTCTTAGTAGGTCAATCCAAAAACGGCAAGATCAGGGGACCCCCGTTCCACTGGGGCCCAGAGCAGGACAAATCCTTCCAAACGTTAAAAGATGCTTTAACTGGAGAAGAAATCCTGGCTTACCCTGACTACAATCTACCGTTTCTGTTGTACACTGACGCAAGTAATGAAGGTTTAGGAGCAGTCCTATCTCAACGTCAGCAGGGCAAGGAGAAGGTGATAGCCTACGCAAGCAGAAAGCTCCGTCCCACCGAAAGGAACCCGGAAAACTACAGCTCCTTCAAGCTGGAGTTCCTGGCCCTGGTCTGGGCGATCACAGAGCGTTTCAAGCATTACCTGGCATCCGCCCCGTTCACAGCTTTCACAGACAACAATCCTCTAACACACTTAGAGACTGCAAAGCTGGGAGCCCTAGAACAGCGTTGGGTAGCAAGACTCGCTAACTACGACTTCACTGTAAAGTATCGGGCAGGTCACAAGAACGGCAATGCTGATGCCCTGTCCCGAATGCCCCATCTTCCCGAAGATGGAGAAGACATAGATGACCTAGAAGAGATTGAACTACCTGCTTTCCACCGTTCCGGTACAGCAACATGTCATCAGAGAAACCAGACACGTGTAGAGAGGACCGTGAACCCGTTACCTCGCCATGACTGGAAGGAGGCTCAAGCCAACGACCCAGATGTCAGCCTGGTAAGGATCTCATCACTCAAGAGCACGCCAATATGGACTCTGATGCCTCACCAACTGCTAAACGCCTGTGGAAGGAGAAAGGAAGGTTGTTCGTCTACCAAGGTAAACTATGCAGAAGATACCTCAATCCGAGAACCCATGAACTCATCTGGCAGATTGTAGTTCCCAAGACTGAAGTCCAAATGATCCTTGAAGCATACCATGATGATGCCGGACACTTTGGATGGAAGAAACTGGAGAGACTCCTGAAGGATCGGTTCTACTGGGTCGGTATGAGAGGCTCCATTGACAAATGGTGTAAAAAATTGTGGACCATGTCACCTTCGAAGAAAAGACCATCTAACTCAGAAAGCTCCGTTGCAACCAATTGTTACACCAAAACCTCTTGAAATAGTTGCCCTCGACCATGTGAAGCTTACCCCAAGTCGAACCGGGTACACCTACGCTCTCACCATCGTTGATCACTACTCAAGATTCCTGGTAGTCGTTCCAGTTAAGGATTTAACTGCTGAGGTAGCAGCAAAAGCGTTCCAGAGTTACTTCTGTCGCCCTCATGGGTATCCAGACCAGGTCTTAACTGACCAAGGGCCAGCCTTCGAATCAGCTCTTTTCCAAGAATTCTTAGGGCTGTATGGGTGTAAGAAAATCCGCACCACACCTTATCATCCTCAAACGAACGGTTTATGTGAGAAGATGAACCACATAGTCATTGACATGCTCAAAACCTTACCAGTTGAAGAGAGAAATCAATGGCCAGAGAAACTTCCAGATCTCGTGGACATCTACAACCACATACCTGTCAGTTCGACAAATTACACACCTGCTTACTTGATGAGAGCAAGACCAGGTAAACTGCCTATTGATTTGCAGATGGGAACCATTGAACCCACAGAAGACTCTTCTGATGAAGACTGGGTCAGCCAACGCCAAGAAAAGTACAGAAAAGTACAAGAAAGCGTGGAAAGGAACCTTGAAATCAGTAGGACCAAACAAGAAAAAGACTTTAACAAGCACGCCTCAGCTGAACCACTAGCTATAGGTGATGTGGTGCTGAAAAGAAAAAGAAAAACCAACAAATTGGATAACAGTTGGGAATCCATACCCTACACCGTTATGCCGTCACACTTTGATAACTCAAAAACTTGTGTTATTAGCAAAGACAATGGGAATACTATTGCGACTGTTTCAAGGGATCATTTGAAGAAATGTCCGCCACAGTTAATCCCACAAGCAACCAGTTACCCTGCAGTAACTACAGATGAAGAAACAAAAGAAAATCTCGTCCTTACAGAAATTGGATACTTACCAGCTGATTGGCCACAAATAGGTGATGCATTCCTCATACCAGTTATGCATTTCTACCAACCTGTAGAAGATCAGCCAAAGCCAAATCCAATTCCACAAGTCCAACAAGAAGAAGTTCAAGTGCAAGAATTACAGCCTGTTATCATGGAACCTGAGATTCCTGTAATCGGTCAGCCTGCTAGTCCCACAGTAAGAGAAGCCATTCCTAATCAACTACCTACAGAGGTCAGTCCAGTTGATAGACTCCGCACTTACTATGGTCTTACACAAAGTAGACATAGAGAAGTACCAACCACTTCGTACACTACACAAACAGCTTTGGAAACACCCACACTACGCAGATCCACACGTAGTACATTAGGTCAACCCCCACATAAACTTGGAGAATGGGTTTAAAATGTAGTGGAACATGTAACCTGTAAGTGTTTGTATATAATACTGTTTTTCAAAACCTGTAAAAAGTAGTGTACAGAAGGGTGGAGGAACTGGGCTATGTCCCAAGTATACTAAGTTGGGGACAGAAAGCGCCTGGTAAGGTATAGAAGGTTAGTACCGGCCTCCCAAGCAGAGACACCCGTAGGGAATGTATAAAGTTTACCGTGTATCCCTGGACTTTACCTTTTTCCCTTTCCATAAACTTTGAACAATTGTCACAGGACTTGTGTGACCACTAACTTTACCTTTTTCCAGCCTGCGGCAGATGGACTAGTGCCGTACGGACTGCTTTTCACCTTTTCCACATTTTTCACTTCCTTTTCAGTGATTTTTGTGTTTTCTTTAAGACTTTGTAAATTGAATGTTATAAATGCTTAGTGGTAAGTTGTAAAAATAACCTTTTGCTCAGCCGGGAGAACTGAGGTTAACTAAGGGGGAATGTGGCACCCTGGCACCTGTTGGGCACCACAGAAATCCTTAGGTACAATGGAGTAAGTAACAGCACAGCAAAACCACAACACAAACAACACTTAGAACACCTGGTTTCACCCCGAGCCTCTAGGGGGAGCTAACACTGGTGACTTCTAACCAGTTCCCCCTATAAAAAGAGTCTTGGAGGGAGAAACTTCAGAGTGTGGTAGACGCTACAAGAGCTGCCTGCCTGTGTGAAACCTCCACCCTATGAGGAACACACTAGGCCCTGCTAGCCTGTTAGCCAGTGGAGATCCCTGCAATTGGGATAATAGGAAGAAGGAGATCACCTCTCAGGAATACAGAGTTAATCCAACTCTTTCCAAATCATCCGGTTACTGGAACCGAAGCTGTGGAAGCTACAAAGCCCTCACAGAGAACCAGCACATCCAACAGGAGGTTTAGCCACCTGTTCCACCTGATGCACCTACCCACGAGAGCCCAGGGAAGAGTACTGATCCTGCTCAGACCCTTTTACAGTGCCCTCAGTGCTGATAACCAGGTGAAGCAAGTTCCATTGAACACCCTGCCCGGTCCGGCTGGATTCCACGTCCACCCGACCTTAGCACCAGAAGTAGAGAAAGGAAGCCTAACACTGCTTGCTGTGAAACTCCATAAGTACCAACTTCACTATCCCGGTCCGAGTGTACCTGACTATCATCCAGTAAAGGTACCTAAAAGAGACTGTGCGTGGTTGTGCATTACTCCTGGATTCAGCGCAGCGTCCCGCAGCTGCCTCACAACATCTTGTGCAGCTCCCGGCTCCGGGGATTCCCGCTCATCCTGTGGGGAGCGTTCCATCTCGCTGTGTACAATCCCCCGGAGACCCGAACAGCGCTGGTAAAGTTACCAGAACACCCGCAGGTGGCGTCACGAAGACAAATCACCCCACTGTTCCGCCATTCCCCTATTGATCTGGACCACCGGGCCTACACCACCGCAGGCGCGGTTCCGTGACTGGAGGAGAAACAACGCCCGCTACGTGTACCCCCCGGCTACGGTGAGTCATTGTTCTTGCTGTCAAGTCTTTCACAGGTACTACCACTAAGAAGCGAGAATAGTGGTCTACTATAGTGAGGGCTTAGACATAGCCTGATCTGCTCGGAGTCAGCTTCATGTGATCCAAGGCTACAAGTTCAAGCGGTTGTTTAGTTACAACCACTTGATAAAGACGCCTGCTGCGTCGAAACGCGTTGTGGAGACTGGTTCTACATATTGATTGAATAAAGCCTAAAGGTAATACTTGCTACAGCAGTGTCCTGGCTTGTGCTTGAGCGCTGATCATATCACTTTCTTGTTTTGTTTAGTTACAATGGGCTGGAGTGGGGCTCTCTGACTGTCTTTATTCTTTCTTCTCAGGTTGCACGGTCCACAGTTTCTATGCCAATTCTCAATGGATTTTCTCATGCCAACCCAGTAGAATCTCTCTCTCAGCAGAACCTCTAATTTCTTCCAACCAAATCTCTTTGCGCCATCATGGTATGCTTCAAGCACCATCTCCATATCTCTCTTTGGCACGACAATTTGCCAGACAAGGTAATAGGTTTTAGGGTTAGTATGCCTTCTGCCCAATTTACCTCCATGCATGAACAACTTACTTCACTCCTTCCACAGCTGTTGAGCCTCTAGTGGGGCATCTGGACCAGTGTATGAGCCCTTCTGATTCAGTAGCTCCTTTACCAAACATACAGCTGGATCACTGTCTTGCGTTTCAGCCCATCCATAGTGGGGTAATGGGTTTAAGATCGCTTCTTGCTGTTTATTAAGTACATGATTCTTACATTGTGTCAGATTAGGGTGATGAAAGGCCGGTAGCTCTATCTCTTCCATCTCCTCCGATTCCTCTCCCACGTCCTGCAAGTGAGGCATCCTGGACAAGGCATCAACATTGGCATTCTTATGGCCTGCCCTGTACTTGATGCTAAATTTGTAGTTGGACAACCGGGCCATCCAGCTGCTCCGGTGCACCTAGTTTTGTGCAGTCCAAGTGAGTAAGTGAGTTGTTATCTGTAAAGATGGTAAACGTCGTGGCAGCCAGGTAGTGTTTGAAGTGTTTTGTGACGGCCCAGACTATGGCCAGGAATTCTAACTTGAATGAACTATAGTTTTCAGGATTTCTCTCTGTAGGAGGGAGCTTCCTGCTTGCAAAGGCTATCACTTTTTCTTTACCTCCTTGGACTTGGGATAACACGGCTCCCAATCCCATATTACAGGCATCAGTATACAAGATGAATGGCTGGCTGTAATCAGGGTATGAAAAGATCTCTTCCCCTGTCAAAGCCCACTTCAACTTCTTGAAGGATTCTTCCCTCTGGCTGCTCCATTCAAATGGAGGACTTGGATTCTTAGCCTTCTTGGATTGCCTTATTAGGAGGTCTTGTAAGGGTGAAGCTATCTTCATAAACCCTTGATGAACCTTCTGTAATACCCTACAAACTCTAAGAACTGAACTCAGTCCCTTATGGCGGTGACTTTTTCAGGTTCTGGTGCTACACCTTCAGAGCTCATAACATGACCGAGGTACTGTACCCTTGGTTTTAGCAGGTGACACTTGGATGGCTTCACTTTCATGACATAGCTGGACAAGGCTTCAAACACATCTGCCAAGTGCTCCAGATGCTCATCATACATCTTGGAATAGACTATGATGTCGTCCAGGTACAATAAGACAGTTTCAACGTTCTTGTGCCCCAGCCAGTACTCCATCAGCATCTGGAATGTTCTCGGTGATTACAGAGTCCGAATGGCATGCAGTTGAACTCGCAGAGGCCCATCGGCGTGGTGAACACTGTCTTCTCTCGGTCCGCCTTTGCTATAGGAACTTGCCAATACCCACTAGTAAGATCTAAGGTGATAAAATAGTTAGCAGTTCATAATGCAGTTAGTGATTCCTTAATTCTAGATAATGGGTATGCATCCTTATATGTAATGCGGTTGACCTGCCTCTAATCTACACACATCCTCATAGTGCCATCTTTCTTTCTAACCAGGACTAAAGGAGCGGCTCCATGTGCTGTCCGCGTGTTGTCAGTGTGCTGTCCATGTGCTGTCCATGTGCTGTGTCATTTTTTCTTGCACCCATTGATTTGCATTGGTGAGTCTTCCACAATTATCGGATCCACTTGCAGAATGTTGTTACTTTTTTGTCATCCAGAATCTGGATGAGAAAAAAGCTGAAGACACACATTCTTCTGCTCAGACTCATTTATTAACATTGGTCGGAGTATAATGCCAGATTTTCTCGCATTGCACTCAGCCAATTTCAACCCCCGTGTGTCTGAGCACTAACTCTGTAATCAGGAATAATTTCCTTCCTCAGTGACACTTAGCGAGGTCCTGCAGCAGCTGAAAAACTTAATCATGAGAAAAGCAGCTGATTGATGGTGGGGGGCACAATTATTTGTCAAAAAAGGGTACAGAATCTAAATTGTGCCTCCAGATATTTCTCTCTCATTCGACATCTGATGCACACCATGGCTGTGGGACACTCGGAACCGGGCTGTAATGCTCCTTCTGGGGTGTCACTGGGGTCGAGACCTGGCTCTGTGACCCTGGGTTCCTTTGTTAAAGCTTTCTTGGGGAATATTTAGGGACAGGGTGGTTTAAAAGGAGAATTGTATGTGACGCTAACCGTGGCTTGCGGCTATGGGTAGCCGACGCTGCTGCAGAATTTCTGGGGACGATGGACGGGCAGCTTGGATGGAGTGGCTCTCCACGGGCAGAGCGGGTCCCCAGGGCAGCAGGATAGTGATTAATAGTCCCTGGCAGGCAAGGATTACCTCAGGCACTGTTACTTTGCTCAATGGCCTTCACAGCCGGTTGTTTCGGAAATAACACAGTCTCACACTATTTTGCAATTCTGTACCCAGGTTTACTTACAGCAAGCTTCAAGTTTCAGGTCATCAATGTTACATTCTCTCGGATAAGCTCCAGCCTGCGTAGTCTTAGTAGATTGGGGTAGCAAGTATGAGACCCTCGGTGGTGTGCCTGTTTTCTGCCTCTCACTGGTACTGTTCCTCAGCGCTCCTAGAAGCGCCTCTGCACCCAGAGCCCTGATCCTGCAGCCTCAGGTATTAGTGGGCAACTGGTGCTTTGTCCCCGAACCCTTGTCCGGCTGCTTTCTCTGTGAATACCCCAGGTGTGTGAGCCACTGCTCCTATGAAGCTCGTAGCCTCCGATTCAGCGGTTCGGTATTAGACTCCCATGCCGTGTTCAGGTCCGGTCCCTGTTCCTGATCACGACCCCTCCGTCTGGTATCACCAACTCCGGATTTGGGCGCACAGGCCAATTCAGCTCCGACGGTGCCCGTAGGGTTCTATTCTCTCGGTGTTGCGGGACGAGCGTTACACAACTCAAGCCCCTTCTCGGAAGTTTAGCTGTTCTCTCCTCCTCGCTTGACTCGACTTCTCCACTCTCTCAGTTCTGCACACTGTGTTCACTGCTCTGTTAGTCAAACTGTTCGGTGTCTTTCTCCTTCCTCTGCAAAACTCAAACTCAAACTGACTCCTTTTTCTTTCTTTCCTTCCTCCCACTCCTTTTTCTTTCTTTCCTTCCACCCTCCCTTTTTATTTCTACCCGTGTTGTTGTGGCACCCCAGAGTCATAGTGCCACAGTGTCACCATTGTTAGGTGTCACCAGAGAGCAGTAGGGTATTCCACTCAGGCAACACACAAACAACACCAACACCTCCCAGACAGAAGGGGGAGACCAAGCCAGGGTTCAGGGTGAGCTCCCCTATATATTCTGGTCTGGGAAGGAGCAAGTTAGTTCAGCTCCTGGGAGGGCTGTGAAAGGACAGGTTCTGTGCAAACTGAGAACCAGACCTGAGTGTAAACGAGCTGTGCCAAGCTCATCCTAAGGTCCACTGCTGAACACCAGGCCTAAAGGCCCTGTCTCACATAACGATATCGTTAGAGAGATCGTTGTAACTGTGACGTTACAACGATCTCTCTAGCGATGTCGTTCTGTGTGACACTTTGCAGCGATCAGGCCCCTGCTGTGAGGTCGCTGATCGCTGCGGGTCATTTTATGATCGTTGGTTTCCTGCTGGTCAGCACATATCACTGCATGTGACAGTGAGAAACCAGCGATCAGTGACCTCACTGGCTGGTAACCATGGTAAACACCGGGTATCTAGGCAGCGCGATCTGCCTGGATACCCGCTGTTTATCATAGTTAGCAGCATTCTCCCTGCTTAGCGCTGAGGACGGGAGCAGGGAGGACGCTGACATCACCTTCAGCGATGTGGGAGGTGGCTCCCATGGCCCTGATCGCTGGGGAGATCTGCCTGTTTGATAGCTCCCCAGCGATCAGGTAACGACTCTCCAGCAATCCCGGCAGGTTGTAGTCGCTGTCGGGATCACTGGAGTGGTCGTTATGTGTGACTGGGCCTTAAGGTTAGGGTCTGAGGGAAGAGGAGATAAAGAAACCTACTGGGAGGTTGCACCACCCTGTGCTTCCCCTCCGCGAGAGGAACAACGCAAGAACGGACACCAGAGTCCGAGACCGTGCAGGTTCACACACACCAACAGTCAACACCAGAGAGTGGGTGACTCCAGATTCTCCAGCTACACGGTACCATCGACACAGCAACGTACAGAATCCAGTAACACTGACTTCCCAGGGTGGGGTAGAGAAGTGAAGGATTCAAGTTGCCTGTCATACTGGTAGACACAGACAGAGACAGGGCCAACAGCCTAGCGTAAGCAACTGCAGGGGCCGCAACACAAGTGCAGTGAGGAAGCCAATACAACCCGGCCGGGTGAGAATTACCTCAAACTGATCTCCAGACTCCGGACAGTTTATAACATCTGTCTTCTCTCCAGTAAAGGGACTGAGAAAACGTATATCAGTGAGTCTGCCTATTGATTGCGCCTGTTGCCCTGTGCTCTATAACGAAACCTTATACCTGCAGAGCTGCCGACTACCAGCACCGTGGAGAGCTGCAGAAAAGTAAGTGACTGTGTGAATCACAATCCCTCACAAAACCCCATCCAATACCACCACTCCTGCCCTGGGTACCCTCAGCCTTACCCGAGGAGGGCTTACCATCCACGCTGCCCCAAGTCACCGTCCCCAGCAGGAATACAGTAGCGGTGGTTCTATTGACCACATACCCTGGGTGGCATCACAACAAATCCCCTGTAAATAACCCCCTTTTTGGACTGATCCCAGGCCACGGGAGCATGTCACGACAACCTAATATCCCAGAGAGACAGCATCGGCCCGGCTCTCGAGTACCCCATAGCCTGGGGGCGCATCATTGTTCCTCACCTCTGGGGTCTGTTTAGGGTCCCCTGGTTCCTAAGTGTGTGTGTGTGTGTGTTAAGGATCATCACAACTACCATCCCCCATCTCCCGACTACTGGAGAACCACATCCTGGCTTGGGTGCAGTACCCATCATGGTGTCCTGACCGGTGGTGATAGTGACTCACCGTGGCCGGGACTCCGGTTTAGACAGGCGATGCTTCCTTCCTCCTTGTCACGGGTGGACCGGGCCTGCGGGTAGTGGGGCCCGGTGTAGTGCAGATCAAAAGTGTTTGAAGACGTCTTGGTGGAACAGATTAAAGGGGTTTTTAATTTATTCGTGACGCCACCTATGAATAGTTTCGGTAAGGGCTACCGACGCTGCGGAACCTCCGGGGGATGGACAGCAGCAAGATGTTACGCTCCTCACAGGCTGAGCGGTGATCCCCGGAGGCTGGAGCTGCTCAAGATGTTGTGCGGCAGCTGCAGTTACCTTGTAGTGCGGACGGACAGTTCATAAGGAAGCACGGACACAGAAAGTCTCTGCAACGGGTCTTTACTGTAACCAGCAAGCAATACATGGCATACAGTGGTTGGGTAGTAGACCAGGTGGACTCAGCAGTGATGGTGTCCCTTAGAAATCCGCAGTGTTCCTCCATTCTAACTAATTGGTTGCCAGTGTCGCCCAGGAATACCAGGTCGGGTACGGGGAGGCTGCTTCAATGCCCTATCCATGATGTACGTTCTGGATGCTTTGGGGAGCCTTGGATCCCTCAGTGGGTACACCGCTGGTTAGACGACTGGAAGTTGGCTTGTGGTGGGGTGCTCCTGTGAAGCTGCTCCTCCACGCTTCTGGTTCGCGTAGCAGAGGTGAACTGCTGCCAGCTTCGGTACCAGTGAACCGGCTGTGAGTTGTGGGCACGGGAGTCTTTTGGGAACCCGTGTGAATAATGCCCAATCCCGGTAGTTAAGGCCTCAGGTGCTAACACCCGACCGGTGACGGCCCGGGGGCTGCACGGGGTGCGGAGCCCCGCTCCTCTCCAAGTTCAAGTCCTCAGACCTTGTTCTAGGCTGTTTCAGACTATTCTCCTTCTGTTCTCTGTCTAGACTATTGTGTGTTCTACTACACTTCCCTAACACTCCACCCACCAGGACCTATGATTGGCCCTCTGTTCTAGGTGATGCATGCAGGGTTGGATTTCTAAGTTAACCGGATCACTGCCGGGTCAGAGAATATTGCGGCTGCATTTATAGCTGCAATACCCTCTTGTGACGCACTCGTTGCGGGGCGCCACAATAGTCTGGATCCTCGTTCGGTCCATAGAATTAGAATAATAATATTTTTTATTTCTGTAGCTTCAACATATTCTGCAGCACTTTACAATTCAGATAATATGAGAAAATATCTGACAATAGAGTAACACAATTCACCAGATACAAGAGGAATGAGGGCTGTGAGGCACCGCCGGGGGGAGGTAGGACACGGTTTACCGGTGTCCTAGGTGTACAAGCCGGCAGTGTGTTTAACCTTTATCCACAAGTGTGAGCAACGCTGTCGCCCGACTCCTATGGCAGTGTGTTTAACCCCTACCCAGGGTGTAAACAAGGAAGGGGGTATGTGAGGCACCGCCGGCATGATCCTCATGGCCGGGGCGCATCACATGCAGGATCAGGAGGATCCTGTGCACACTGGCCGGTTTCCCTGTGATGATACTGTGTGAACCTATCCTGAACACAATGAGGTTTAAAGTGACTAGTGAGTGGCTCATGAGATCGAGGAAGCCCTGAGGAAAGGGATGTAATGAGTGATTGCTGACAGCCCAGGTGGGTGTGTCAGGTGGGTGTGTCTGGAGGAATAGCAGCCCAGCTGGAGGAATCAGTGTGGGTGTGGCCGGCACGATAAGAGTCAGCCAGCTGAGTGATTGGAGATTCAGATGGAAGCTGAGACTCATGCTGAGAGATGATTACCAGCCAGAGAGCAGAGCAGTCCAGTCCAGAGCTCTGTGTGCCTGGAATAATGGGAGCATGCTAGCTCCATGCCGGTGCCTAGGTCTGGGGTCGTGGCAGCACCTGGAGGGGGAAGCCGTGGTTGACCCCGTGGACGCTGGTCCGGGCGTAGTTCACCACACGTCCGGGAAGGGGCCCGTGGGGATGCCTGGTGGAACCTGTGATACAGGTAGCGAGACCCGGATCCGTGCCCGGTAAGAAAAGCAGTTCCTGAATGATTGTGTGAAATGTGCACCTTGTGTGTAAATCATGCTAGGCGATTGTAGCCGCCATTAGGTCCAGTGAAGGACCTGTTGAACCTTATAAGTACTGTATGGCTTTTTAAAAGACCCAGCGAGTAAATGTAGCCCTATAGGGGCCGATGTATGAAGTGTGCCAGGCGGGCAAAGACCGAGTGTAGTCAGTTAAAGGTCCTGATGAACCGGATCGTATGTAGCCCTTCGGGAGGCGATCGTATGTAGCCCTTCGGGAGGCGATCGTATGTAGCCCTTCGGGAGGCGATTGTATGTAGTGTGCCAGGCGGGCATAGACTGCCTTTGGGTCCGAGTCGGAGTACTCAGTTAAAGGACCTGATGAACCGGAATGTGTGTACGAGAGGTCAGAAGCAGGGGTTAGAAGGGCTCTCGTACTGGGTAGTGTGTGGTTCACCCCACAGGTTACTAGGGTTTGCCAATCCCTGTTCTGAACCCAGAGGAGCCGCAGTCCATGAGTGTTGTATGATGGGCTGTGAGCGAGTGAAAGGACGTGTGTGGTCCATGGTGGCTTATAGGATGGATCACATATTGTATGTAAGAACCCGGTCAGGCTGGAGTCCTGATTCCGGGGTAGTATGAAGCTGGGGAAATAGAGCCAGGAGGCTGGTTCCGCCATTTGGACCCATGGGGCCCGTTGATATGGTACTTGATGTTAAATGTATATGTGCAATGTTCTATGTAATGTATGATGTATTTATGTAAAGTGTTTATAATCAATGTGATATGTGTCAAACATGCTACCCGGGTTATGTTATTAGATGTGAAAAATAAACGGGTAGACATTGGTTAACTTATAAACACGTGTTTGTTGTCGTTATGCAAGCGGGTTTCCCGGTTGCTACCTCACAGGGCCCTGATCACAAGAGCTTACAATCTATAATAAATAGGAGATTCACATAACGCTGCATGAACCATCAGCAGCCAGAATCTGTACAAGTACAGATAAAGTGCTATTAAGTGCATGGGAGTGTAGACAGATGATACAAGGGTCCAGATTTGAGAGAGAATATTGTAAAGGGCAGAACGGGAATAGTTATATAAGGGAGGTGAAGTGATAAGCCAGTCTAAAGAAATTATTTTTTTAGGGCCTGCTTATAAATGTGGGTATTGGGAATTAATCAAATTGTCTTGGGTAGTGCATTCCAGGGAAATGGTGCAGCTTCTGAGAAGACTTTGGCATGGGAGGTTCAGATTGTAGATTTCCTCAGTTTAAGGTCATTAGAGGAATGGAGGGCATGGGTAGGTCAACAGTAAGAAAAGGTCAAATTAAATCATAGAATGATAAAGTTGGAAAGGACCTCCTGGGTCATAGTGAGAAGGGACCTGCTGGGTCATTGTTTGAAGGGATCTCCTGGGTCATCATGTGACGGGACCTCCCGGGTCATTGTGTGAAGGGACCTCCCGGGTCATCGTGTGAAGGGACCTCCCGGGTCATCGTGTGAAGGGACCTCCCGGGTCATCGTGTGAAGGGACCTCCCGGGTCATCGTGTGAAGGGACCTCCCGGGTCACATGTTCAAGGGGCAGACCTACCGCCCATGCAGCCTGTTCATTGAACGGTAGCCCCGAGGGAGAGGAGGCCCCTCCAAGCTCCAGCACCGCATGGCTAACTTAACTACGCAAATTAGCCATGTGGAGTGGAGCTGAGGCGCAAGGAATTCACTATGTGCAGTAAGTCACTGCAATGTCCAAGGATCAGGACTTTTGGTGATATCACAGTCATGTGACTCACCGAAGGTCCTCCACTGCATTGCGGAAGTCAGAGGTCTGCATAGTGTGCGGTGGCAGGACCTGGAGACTCCGCCTCTTGTATATTCAATTGTATAGGCGCCAGGACTGAGACACAGGAGCGCTCCTCACTCGCTCCTGCATGGGGGCTGCTGATAGGACACCGCAGATGGGACAGGTAAGCGCTCCAGGAGCCGAAGATGAGATGGAGAATGATTTTATATGAGGGGGCTGTGGTGGGGGAGGATTGGGGACAGGTAACTAAACTGTCCAAGGGACATAGTGGTGCAATGGGGAACTTTTATGGGGCAAAGAGGGACATTATAGGGCACTGGGGCATTATGAGGCAATGAAGGATCTCATGGTGCAGTATGGGATATTATGAGGCAATGAAAGACTTTGAGCGGTAATGGGGAAATTATGAGACATTAAAGGTTAATGGGGGACATTATGGGGCACTAAGGGATATTGTGGGGCAATGGGAGACATTGTGTGGAGCAATGGGGGACATTATGGAGCAGATTGGGACATTGGGCAATGAGGGATATTGTGGTGTGTTTGGGGACATTATGGGGCAATGAAGGATATTGTGGGGCAATGAGGGACATTATGTGGCAATGAGGGACATTGTGGCATGTTTGGGGACATTATGGGGCAATGAAGGATTTTGTGGGACAATTCGGGACATTATGGGGCAATGAGGGACATTGTGGTGTGTTTGGGGACATTATGAGGCAAATTGGTACCTTGTTGAGCAATGGAGGACAATATGGGGTAATGAGAACATTATGGCATAAATTGGGATATTGTGGACATGATGGGGCAGGGGATTGTGAAAGGGGCATAATATAATGAGGTAGGGGGACTTTATGCAGAGATGTAGAATGGGGGAGATATTACAGAAAGGGGAGGTTTTGGGAGATAGTATGAAAAGGGGCAGTTTGAGGGGCTATTTTAGAGAAGAAAAGTGTATGGGGGGCATCTTCTGTACAGAAAAAACGTGAGTGGTAACTATTTATTCAGGGGTGCAGCATGTGATATATTTATTTTCCTGGGGCAGTGTAATGATGCTTTTTATTTTTAAGGGCACTCTGTCGGGAAATGCTGAAGACGAAAAGAGAGAAATCTCATCATGACATCTGTGCTACATGGAGACAAAAGGGACGACAACAATTTCAGTCTAAGGGCCCTTTCACATCAGCGTTTTTCGTAATTCGCGGCAGATGCGGTGAAAAAAACGCATCTGCCGCGTTTGCCGCATAACCGTTCCACTTGCGGCGCGGTTGCGGTTTTTCCCATAGAAAGTATAGGGGGACTTGCGGCAGGTGCGGCAAGTGCGGCCGCGAAAAAAACCGCGGCTGACCGCGGTTTTTTTTCGCTGCCGCACCTGCCGCAAGTGCAAAACCGCACTTGCCGCACCTACCGCAAGTCCTTCTATACTTTCTATGGGAAAAACCGCAACCGCGCCGCAAGTGGAACGGTTATGCGGCAAACGCGGCAGATGCGGTTTTTTCACCGCATCTGCCGCGAATTACGAAAAACGCTGATGTGAAAGGGCCCTAAGAAGATGTCATCTATAAGGAACCTGGATGTAAATCTTTATTTGTGATACTGACTAGTTCTCATCAGTTTGAGGTTCCTGTATGATCCGCTGTCTAATAATGACTGATAACAACAACTCCCAGCTCCCAGCATCTCCCTACGATTAGTAAGAATGTACTGGGATTTGTAGCTTTAATTAACAACCTCTTTTGATTCCACTTGTTTCCCTACTTAATAAATTACCTGGAGGCTGTGTTGGGCTGTATATATTACCTGGAGGCTGTGCTGGGCTGTATATATTACCTGCAGGCTGTGCTGGGCTGTATATATTACCTGCAGGCTGTGCTGGGCTGTATATATTACCTGCAGGCTGTGCTGGGCTGTATATATTACCTGGAGGCTGTGCCCGGGGCAAATGCCCCGCCAGCCTCCCTAGATACGGCCCTGGAAAATGAGACACTGGATGAAGAACTAAAACCAGTGACCAATATGGCAGGAAATGAGAAGCTGATAACAGAGAGCAGGGGTAAGGCTACGTTCACCCGTGGCGTATTTACTGCGTCTATGCAGTGCTATTTTTCGTTGGCATAAATGCAGTGAAACGCAACACTGGATGTGCAATCCAGCAAAAGGTATGGCTTTTGCTGAAATGCGTTCACACGTTGCATATTTTTGCGCTTTTTTGTGCGCATGCTTTCACTGCAAAGCAAACAAGTAAAAAAAATGACCATGTAAATTCTTTGCACTTTTTTCAGTGCGCTTTTCCCATAGGCTGCATTATAAAATGGGCTCAGGAAAAGCGCGCTGAAAAAAGCGCACTGTGTGAATGCAAAACGCGCGCAAAAAAGTGGTAAATATGCTACGTGTTAAAGAAAATAGAGGAGGAGGCTGAGCCGTTTCCCCGGATACAAGAGTTATATGTCTGACAGTTGCTCACTGTGGTCCTGATTCACCATCTCTTCTGCCTTGAATGACATGACTCACGTCTCCTCTGTCCTCCACAGTCTGTTCATCTCTCGCGCCTGCACAGGAGGGAGCAGGAGCTGCGCAGGCGCCACAGACTGGTGAACGCAGGAGACGTCGGCCGCGTCGGTCCCAGCAGGAGACATCTGCTGCGTCAGTCTCGGCAGGAGACGTCAGCCGCGTCTCTCCCGGGAGGAGACTTCGGTCCTGGCAGGAGATGTCGGTTGCGTCTGTCCCGGCAGGAGACGTCAGCCGCGTCTGTCCCGGGAGGAGGCGTCGGCCACGGCAGGAGACGGCCGCTTCGGTCCCAGCAGGAGACATCGGCTGCGTCAGCCCCGGCAGGAGACGTTGGCCGTGTCGGTCCCGGCAGGAGACGTCAGCCGCGTCGGTCCCAGTAGGAGACGTCGGTCCTGGCAGGACGACAGAAATTGTGAGGTCTGAGGACGTGATGGGTTCCCATGACAGCCATGGGTCTGCTGAAGACCTCCTTACTTATCATGTGTAAAAACAAAAGGGGTGGGGGACAAGAGGCGCAATAGTGCCCTATCACTAGTGACACTAAAGTGTAAAGGTGGTGCTATGGATCCACTCACCTGGTTCAGTTGTGTGACCCACAACTGGTTTGAAGGCATCAACAATAAGCTGCTGCAGGACCTCCACCGACCACTCGCAAGTGGAAAAACGTCCAGAGAAAAGTTGGGATTGAAGAGGTGTATCACGGTCCGCGCTGCTATACTTAAAGAAACACTCACATGGAAGGCAGGATTTCAAAAGCAGTTTCTTTCCTTTATTCCAACGCGTTTCAGTGCACAACCTGAGGAAATCATGGACACATTGCTCCATTTTGTGGCTGTGTACATATGGAGCAATATGTCCATGATTTCACTGCTACCAGAGATCTGTTCAGAAGTTGGTCACAGAAGTTGGTGTGTGTAAAGCGGGCCAATCAGTACATAGTCTGAAGCCACATGGCATCAGTAAGAATGTCCGCTCAGGGCACAACAAACATCCACTCACAGCCCAGATCATAAAGATTAAAAAAGTTACAGGTCCTGGAAAATGACACAAGCAAAAATGTATTTTTATTACAAACTTCGGAATTTTTTTTTCACAGCATTAATAAAAAAATAAACTATTTATGTTCAGTATCTACATAATTGTAAGGTTAGAGGTTACGACCAGGCCTGGAGATACAGTGGGTGGCCTGGGCGACCCCGGAACATACTGCAGCTGGATGTGCATCCGAGGACACGCATCAAGCTGAAGCACATTGTGGTGCAGCGACCCATTAGGTTCCTGCACTGTGATAAACGCTGACGGCCAAACTGTGGCTGACAGCTGACGTCTACGGTACCATGACGGGGCAGCACGATAGTCACTTCTTGCGTCAAGGCGCGCACTCCAATGTCAGCTGCCAACTGGCGTTGTTACAGAGGACACTGGCTGACGTGGGTGCTGAGGAAAGTTGAGTAGAATGCTTTTTTAAATTAGAGACAAAATAGGGACATGTATACTGATGCACCCACCAGGGCCGTGGGGTACGCGCAACCAGGCCAAACAGTTCGGTTCTCCTTGGGGAATTCTCGGCTCCGTGACCCTGGCTTTGTCATAAAAATGGGGGATGTTTATATGGGATTAAATTTGTGACGCCACCTGTGGTATTCGGCAATTGGATGGCCGACGCTGTGGTTCAGATCCACTGGGGCTGTTGGTGACGCAGCAGGGATGTTATAGCTCTCCAAGGGTAGAGCAGGACCCCAGGGCAGTTAATAAAGTCTATTGATGGTGGTCACAGATGTAGCCCAGGGAAGGTGGTGACTCACCCAAGGCAGGGTACTCAGATCTCAGGCTTAGTTTAGGAAGTCACGGGTGGCTGCCTGAGACTGTGGCCCTGGTAATCAATGGATAAATGAAGAAAAATAAAGAGTTTAGTTCATGACGCTACCTGCAGTACCTGGTGATGCCCACCAGCGCCGCTACAGTCCTCCGGTGGTCGATGGTATTGCAGCAATGATGGTGTAGTCCTTTGCAGGCAGGACTGGACCGCCGGGGCAGCGATTCTATGGGAGGAATCAATTTGTGCAAAGAACAGATGCAGCAGAGTCGAGAAGTCACTTCACCGGGTACTTTACTAAAAAACCTTTTGTAATCATTACAGTCCTTCAGTGCAGTAAGTTGTTATAATGACAAGTGGCTACGGGCGCTGCAAGTGGATTTTACTGTTGGTAGATGGATCCCTCACTGTGTGCCTTTCTTATTCTTTTCTGTTCTCTTGCCTCCCAGTGGCCTCCCAGTCACAGTCTCCTGGTGGCCTGCTCTCCTTGGTACCAGTCCTCCCGTCGCCGTTGCATCGCCACCTGGTCTCTCTCATCCAGGGCAGGCCGGGTGCTCTGTAGCGACTGGTACTGTGGGGGTGGTGAAGTGCTGCTGGATGCTCTGGATGCTGCGCTTGTCTTCGCGGAGCCTAGGATGGAGGGAACTCCTTGCCGGTGCCGCTGCCAGGTAGTCCACCAAGCCGCTTCCGGAGTGCTCCCTGCTGAGGCCCCGTTTAGTTCTTCGTCGTCGTCATCGTCGTAATATTCTGTCGGGCCCACTGGGACGGGGGTACTCGGAACCGGACCGGTTCTACTACTTGGGAAGTCACGGGTGGTCCCGGTCCGGTCCGTGTCCCGGGCTCGGCAATAAAAGGGGATTATTTACAGGAGTTGTCAGTCGTAACGCCACCCACTATATGCGGCCAGTGATGGGGATGCCGCTGCTGCAGAACCTCCGGGGATGATGGAATAGCAGCTAGATGGGATAGTTCCAGTGAGTAGAACTGTGTTCCCCGGGGCAGTAAGGGTTAAGTCTATTGTGGAATGTTCAGTACACTTACTGTGCAGACACTGCAGGGATCTCTCCTCCTTGCTGGTGCTGACAGGCTGTGCTGTGGCTCTGCAGGTGGAGGGCTTTCTGTAATCCTGTATGGAGAGAATCGCTTTCATGCAGAGACACAAGGGAGGCAATCTCAGGGTTTTCCGTGTTTACTCTCAGTTCTTCAGACAGTTCACAAGTCAGTTACAGTTCTTACAAAGTTCAGTACAAGTACACAGGCTCACTCTCCCTCTCTCCAGGTTCCCTTTGCTCCCTGCAGCCAGGCCTCTCTCTCTGACCTCTCACACAGTCTCTGTGTCCTTTCCGGGCTGTTTACGTTCTCTGCTTTACTTCGTTGTGTGCGACACCGGACAGTATGGCGGTGACTCGGGCCCCTGTGCGTCCTCCTGTTTGTCACTGAGCTGCCTGTCCTTTGGGGTAAGGACCCTAACGTGAAGCTGTGGTCCCCCGTCGGTGTCTGGGAATGCCTGGTAAACTACGGTCCCCTCTAGAAGCGACACTCTACTCAGCCCAGCCTCCAGCAGTCCTCAAGTTTGAGGCTCTACCAGGCTCCTTTCTCTCTGTTTCTCTCGGTATCATAGGAGGGACTTTTCTGCCTGCAGTCTGGTCGTCTCGGCTGTCCTTTAGGGCCCGGATATCACCGTCCCTCTCAGTCCTCTCACACTCCTGGTGGTATCAGCTTCGGACGTGCTTTCTCTCTCCTCCGGCTCACACTGGCTCGGTACAGATTCTGCGCTCCTAGGCCTTACACTCACAGGACGTGTGGTTTTCAGTCTTTTCCTCTCAGCCTACCTCGGCCTACTCACATGGTTATTCGGACGAAGTACCTTTATGTCCGCGCTGCTGTCAGACCGGTATACCAATGACACTGGACGTCTAGGTATTGGAGATATAGATTTATTTCCTTATTTCCAACGCGTTTCGGAGCCACATGCCGAGCTCCTTCCTCAGAGAACAGGGATGTTCCCTGAGGAAGGAGCTCGGCACGTGGCTATGAAATGCGTTGGAAATAAGGAAATAAATCTATATCTCCAATACCTGTGGAAGTACGGTCCCTGCAGCAGCTGTTTTTTCTGAGCGATTACGCTGGTTGTCTGCTACACAACCACATCAGGTGAGCAATACCAATATTCACATCATACATCTGTCTAAAAAAGATAAGACCCTGTTTGCGCATTCTCAACCCTTTAGATATACCTCGGCCTACTGACTTCCTTCCTCCTCCCCCTTCCTATATACTGTCAAGTCACCTGACTACGTGTGTGCCCAACCCACTCCTCTAAATCCACCACCCCTCAATTGCCTAGAGTATTCCAATCTTAGGGCTGGATGCTACCATCTCCTACACGTGGGTTGTGTGGGCTGTGAGGGTGTTGTTGTGCAACAAGTGTCCTACCTGCCTGGCTGCAGTTCCCTTTGTGGCCTCCTGGACGCAGGGGCGCCACACTCTCCCGGAGTTAACTAGTGCGTCCCCGCTCTGCCCGTCATGGATCCCCCTGAAAACATTTTATTTTTCAAACATTAAACATTAAGCATTCTTGGTTCTTCCCATCCGGGAGGTTCGATTCTTCTTAAACGTTACGTTAACTATAAACAGGTGCATGGGTATGTTCACATTTCTACCCTTCTGGACCTTTACGGGGTCTAATGCTACAATGCATTCACTTTCTTTTCTATATAACACATTATAAATACTACTTTGTATCAAAAGTATAAAAAACATTCTTCTTCAAAAAGTGCAAAAAGTTTGAAAAACTCTCAAAAAGCAGTTCTAAGTGCAAAGTTCACGATTCTAGCAGTCAAAGTCTCATGCACCATCTCTTACATGCAACTGGTCTTAAAACCAAAGGGGAGCACACTAAGGTGCTCAACTATATACAGTTCAAAGTTCGTACCAGCTCATTGTTCGTGGTAGCCAATGTCAATAAAACATATAAGACAAACAGGGGAATGCTAGCATTCATTCAGGTATGGGATGGGGTCAATAAGGAAAACACCTCATTCGCACTTACGGTTTCCTCTTCTTCTGGTTACAGGACACAGGTCTCACTCCTTCTTTCCTAGCGGTCTTCTTTTCTTTGGGAATAACTCGAGGTCTTGCAGGGCTTGAATTAACAAGTAACTCTCCGGAGTCTGAGTAGCTGCATCTGCTGTGATCTTTACTGGAACAGTTGTTAAGTAAATAGTAGGACCCGGGTTAGCGATTGGGTCTGGTTGTACTACTGGGTCAGATTCTTCCAATGCAGGCATGTCATCTTCTGAGGTGTTTAAACAAAGTCTTTGCACTCTAATGCCATACGGGCCTCTGGCTCCTTGGACAATAATATAGGAGACCCACTCTCCAACTTGCACTTCCCTGTCCGGGTGCTTTTCTGGCAAGTGCGATTCTACATCACGGCGGTTGATGAATATGTCATAGTCTATTCCAGGCTCTCGAGCAAAGGCATATCCTTCTGCATGCTTAATTTTAACAATTCTGCCTTCATGCCTCTGGGATCTAGTAATGCTCTCATCTCGTCTGGCAACAGTTTTTAAATATTGTGTCTGCGCAATCAATTCCCGCTTCTTTTCTTGCCTTTTCAATTCTTCCTGTTCCCATCTTTTACTACATCTTTTCAAATATTCATTCCTTGTTACAAGTTCTACAGGGCCTACGGGACCACTGGGATCTCCTACAAAGCCCATCATATCATCACTGGTCTCATCTCGCTCCCACCAGCAACGGAGCTGCTCTCCTCTCACCTCGGTCGTCATAGGCGCTGGCATCTGGGGCTCCGGCAGGGATAACCACTTTTCTTCCAGGGCTCCGAGCAGGTCAGTCTCTTTCCGGATAGGGCGCGGTGCAGCGCTGGGCATAGATAAGTCCACTAAAGTTGCGGTATGGCATCCACCCTCGCTCTCCATGTGGTCACGGGTGTCTTCAACCCAGCTGGGTTGCATAGTTACTGTCTGGTAGGTCTGCTGGTGGTGATCCACGCTAATCTGGATCCGGGTACGCTGTTCCTGAACACGGGTCATCTGCTGGGGCAGCAGTCGCAATATACACCTCCAGGTATCTCGGACATACGGACGCTCTTCGCCGCCTTCCGCCATCTCGCTGTGGTCACACAGGGTCTCTCCCTGGCCGGGTTCCTCCACCGGGTCACTCCGTGGGCCGTCCGGGATCACTTGTGGTCTTCCGGGTGCAGCACTCTTCTTAGCGTCCTCCGCTTCCGTCCTCGTGTCCTGCAATGGCGACTGCTTCTCTTGCGGTTCTTCGTACCGCCCCCTCCTGATGATGATTTCCTTCTCTTCCCGCCGGCTTGTTAGGAGGAGGGTCTAGGGGCGGAGACTCTTCCTTCAGAGTGACGACTGGCTCTCCCGGAGTTAAGGGGAGCCAGGGCGGGTCCTTCTCTTCGCGCCTTGGATCGGGCCGGCCCACGATGGGAGTTTCGGTTACGCCTCCTCTGCACATGGCGTTAGCCTCCCCTGGCCGCCATTAAGGTCAGATTTTGGCGGGAAAGTCCAGAACACGTACTTTAGGCGCACTGGGTCCAATTCTTTTGGACCAGGTAGATCCTGTTCGTGACGCCAGGTTGTCGGGCCCACTGGGACGGGGGTACTCGGGACCGGACCGGTTCTACTACTTGGGAAGTCACGGGTGGTCCTGGTCCGGTCCGTGTCTCGAGCTCGACAATAAAAGGGGATTATTTACAGGGGTTTTCAGTCGTGACGCCACCCACTATATGCGGCCAGTGATGGGACGCCGCTGCTGCAGAACCTCCGGGGATGATGGAATAGCAGCTAGATGGGATAGTTCTAGTGGGTAGAACTGTGTTCCCCGGGGCAGTAAGGGTTAAGTCTATTGTGGAATGTTCAGTACACTTACTGTGCAGACGCTACAGGGATCTCTCCTCCTTGCTGGTGCTGACAGGCTGTGCTGTGGCTCTGTAGGTGGAGGGCTTTCTGTAATCCTGTATGGAGAGAATCGCTTTCATGCAGAGACACAAGGGAAGCAATTTCAGGGTTTTCCGTGTTTACTCTCAGTTCTTCAGACAGTTCACAAGTCAGTTACAGTTCTTCCAAAGTTCAGTACAAGTACACAGGCTCACTCTCCCTCTCTCCGGGTTCCCTTTGCTCCCTGCAGCCAGGCCTCTCTCTCTGTGACCCCTCACACAGTCTCTGTGTCCTTTCTGGGCTGTTTACATTCTCTGCTTTACTTCGTTGTGTGCGATACCGGACAGTATGGTGGTGACTCGGGCCTCTGTGGGTCCTCCTGTTTGTCACTGAGCTGCCTGTCCTTTGGGGTAGGGACCCTAACGTGAAGCTGCGGTCTCCCGTCGGTGTCTGGGAATGCCGGGTAAACTACGGTCCCCTCTAGAGCCGACACTCTACTCAGCCCAGCCTCCAGCAGTCCTCAAGTGTGAGGCTCTACCAGGCTCCTTTCTCTCTGTTTCTCTCGGTATCATAGGAGGGACTTCTCTGCCTGCAGTCTGGTCGTCTCGGCTGTCCTTTAGGGCCCGGATATCACCGTCCCTCTCAGTCCTCTCACACTCCTGGTGATATCAGCTTCGGACGTGCTTTCTCTCTCCTCCGGCTCACACTGGCTCGGTACAGATTCTGCGCTCCTAGGCCTTACACTCACAGGACGTGTGGCTTTCAGTCTTTTCCTCTCAGCCTACCTCGGCCTACTGAATTCCTTCCTCCTCCCCCTTCCTATATACTTTCAAGTCACCTGACTACGTGTGTGCCCAACCCATTCCTCTAAATCCACCACCTCTCAATTGCCTAGAGTATTCCAATCTTAGGGCTGGATGCTACCATCTCCTACACGTGGGTTGTGTGGGCTGTGAGGGTGTTGTTGTGCAACAAGTGTCCTACCTGCCTGGCTGCAGTTCCCTTTGTGGCCTCTTGGACGCAGGGGTGCCACAATTCCTCGTCGACCTGAACGTCCGGTGCTGTGGGTGGCTGTGCTGCTTCCAGCCGGAGACAACTGCTGGCCCGGGACGGTGGTGGTGTCGGGGGTTCAGTTTGGGTCCCGGGTCTGGACGGGTGGTGGTAAGGAGGCGCAGTTGCAATTGTTGCCTCATGGGCCGTCCTCCGAGCCGACAGCTCGAAGGTCCGCTCAGCACTCCACCGCCGGCACACCCAAGTCAGCGTCTGCTCCATCTCCTGGCGGAGCCGGGTGAACAAATCCCCCCAGTAGTCGGCGTCGCCTTCAATGGTTAGTAGGGACGCTGCTGCTGGGTCGCCTTGCTCGGCGTGGGTCTGTTTTCCAGCTCTCTGACTACGTCTCTCCACCGGGGTGCTGCCATGCTGCTGGGTACGAAGGGTACGAAGGAGTCTGATGGCGTCTGTCCTTTTCCGGTTTGCACAGCTATGGGTGGGCACTACCTTGGAACTTCCTGTGGGCCGCCCCCCTGATTGATTGATGGCAATCGGGGCGGCCACACTTTTCGGTGCCTCTGTCTAGGCCCTCCTTCTTCTCCTTCTTCTAGGGGTTGAGGCACGCCCCCGGGCCTGCACATGGTGTTTACTTCATGGCAATGGTGCCATCTTGGGTCCCCGTGCGATAATGGCGGGAACCCATTTTTGGCGCCTAACAAAGGCAGAAAAAGTCAATTTTAAGTCCGAGTTCAAAGGCGCATAGTACATGGTGTCGCCGGGCACGATATCCTGTTCGTGACGCCAGTTTTGACTCACCCAGGGCAGGGTACTCAGATCTCAGGCTCAGTTTAGGAAGTCACGGGTGGCTGCCTGAGACTGTGGCCCTGGAAGTCAATGGATAAATGAAGAAAAATAAAGAGTTTAGTTCGTGACGTCACCTGCAGTACCTGGTGATGCTCACCAGCGCCGCTACAGTCCTCCGGTGGTCGATGGTATTGCGGCAATTATGGTGTAGTCCTCCGCAGGCAGGACTGGACCGCCGGGGCAGCGATTCTGTGGGAGGAATCAATTTGTGCAAACAACAGATGCAGCAGAGTCGAGAAGTCACTTCACCGGTACTTTACTGAAAAACCTTTTGTAATCATTACAGTCCTTCAGTGCAGTAAGTTGTTATAATGACAAATGGCTACGGGCGCTGCAAGTGGATTTTACGGTTGGTAGATGGATCCCTTATTGTGTGCCTTTCTTATTCCTTTCTGTTCTCTTGCCTCCCAGTGGCTTGTGAAATCTGATCCCGTGTAGTGGATCGGACCTCCCGCTGTCCTTCTCTCTCCTTTGCTCCCATTGGGAAAACCTTCTCTTGATCACCGAGGCCCTTTGGTCACTGCGACTCTGCGCACAACAGTTAGCCAACGGGTCTGGTCCCCTCTAATGGTTGCCTTAGGAGTAGGGGCCGTATCTAGAGATACCCTCGGTTCAACAGATTTTCTTAAAGGTTGCCGCAGGTGCGGGCTCCAGTTCCAGGTTTCTTACTTTGAGTGAACTCCCGCCCAAGCTACTTTCTCCTTTCTTTCCTGTTTTTGGGATCTACCCTTCGATTTCCTTTTTCCTTCGTGCATCAGGTTCCCATCCTGAACTTCTCTAGCCTTCCAACCCTTGGAGGCTGGGACCAACGGTCAGAGGCAGACCGGCCAAAGACCAAAGACCCAAGACCCTCCTTCTTCCCCCTGGCGATACTATATACCCTCCCAGGGTCCCTCCCACCAGATGACTAGTGTGGGGTGTGGTTTAGTGTTCCACCTACCGTCCATAACTGCACTTAAAGTGGGGTGACTACACCGCTTTTATGGCTGTAGTTCTTCTTTTGTGGCACCTACATGGTGGGGCGCCACAGTGGCGCAGTAAAAAATTCAGGAAACACAGCAGGGTGCAGTCTTCACTGTTTACTCAGTTTCTGAAGTACACCGACCCGCCGGGTGCTGTGTACTCTGAGTCAGGGGTCCAGCCACTCCCAGGTAGATTGGTGGCACTTGTTCGGTACCCCCTTCATGTGTACCTTTCATTGTCATCTCACTGCGCTGGCTCTCGCCCTCCTGCCCCTCACACACAGTGTCCAGAGCCAGCAGCCTCGGGTCCTGTCGGGCGACATCTCTCTTGTCCCCTTGACCCTATGCGGCTGCCTTTTCAGTGATTGTGTGTGGATTTGGCTTCTGCACATAAAGATACCGCAGCCTCTGGGTTGCTAGCTGAATCTTAAAGTCTTCCACTAGTCTGGGGCCGGTCCCATCTGCGGCCTAGCTCCTCCAGCAAGTTCCTCCGGGCAATCACTGAGACGGGGTTCTTCCACACAGGGCTCTGTGGCAACCCAGTGGTAGTCTCACTTCCCTGGACAGAGCCTCCCTTCAGAGCTCCCTCTCAGTTTCTGGAGATACTCTCCGTCCTCTCTGATCCGGGACGAGCTCCTCCAGCTCCAGTCCCCAGGTCCAACCATCTCTCCACCCTCTCCCCCAGGACGAGCTCCTCACAGCTCCAGTCCCCGGGTCCGACTCACTGACTCCTCACTGCGCACTTCCTGTTTCTCTCTGGCTTAACTCCTCCCTTTCTCAACTGTCATTTCCTACCTCCTAGTGCTCCACTACTTCCTAACTATTCCACCCACCCCTCTCCCTAATTCCCTTCTTCAACCAGGGATGGGGTCTGCCCATCATGGGGTCTCTTCTGTCTCGACACCCCTGGCCTAGAGTGGGCTGATGTTGGATGCGGGTGTTTGGGTATCAGGTAGTGCCCCCTCCTTACCAGGGGTGGGTAGTACCACACCTCTGGCTAAGGTGCAGTATCTCTGTGGCGACTGGACCCTCAGGGGCACCATATATACCAGGATGGGGACCATATATACCAGGTTGGGGACCATATATGCCAGGATGGAGATATATATAGGCTACATTCAGACTCTGCGTTTTTTGATCCATTTTTTGCAGTGCACTGCATAAAACGGATCACTCAAATTAAATCATTCATTTAAGAGGCGTCTGTCGAGCCACACTGCCATAAAGGGCCGACTGTTGGAGGGCTGCAGTGATAGTTGACCTTGTGGAACTTTTTCCTATCTCCCTACTGCATCCCCAGACTAGTATTGTGCCCTGTAGTGGATGGCAGCCTGCCATCAGAAGGCGCTATACACAGTACTGTGGACTCAGAGTCTGTGTCCATTTTGGTGGAGTTGAAGATTTTGCATGGGTGCTGCTGTGCCTCCTGGTGCTTGGCTGTGGCCAGGAGACGTGGACTCTTCCATCCTCCGGTTTTGGCTGCTGGTCCTGTAGTACCCTCATAACCTCGGACTCCGGTGTCCGTTCTGGTGCTATGCACTGGGGTGAGCTTGATATCAGTCTCCATTCCCCAGGCCTGCTTCTCTCCTTCCCTCACGCTGGCTAGTCTCTGTCCTGGGACTTGCCTGGCACTGTTCCAGTCTGCAGGACGTCTTCACAGCCCTCCTAGGAACTGAACCCACTATCCCCGCCCCCAGGCCTGAATTTATAGGGGAGCTCCCCTGGACCCGGGTCATATTTCCTCCTTCAGGTCTGGAGTCAGGAAAGGTGTTGTGTGCCGTGGGCTTTCCTGGTGTGGATACCCCTTCTTGCTTCCAAGCATGACATCACCCCCCGAGGGAGGCAATGCCATTGTGGCAAAAGAACTCTGGGGTTCCACATATATCTTCCGTGTTGCAATATCTATTGCTGGCTGCAGAATGAGTTAACTGAGACTCTGTCAGTGAGCGGCTATGAGGCTATAACTATTATGTCTGAGCTCCTCTCGGCTGATTTATGACTTCAGACCCCATGAAAGTCGGAATTGCAGAAAGATAAAGTTTATGAAACCCAAATGCAAAAATGATGCCTACAATTAAAAATCCCATCATCCAACTGTTGCTGGATGTCATAGAAGATCATGATTTTTCCTATATACTGTAATCTATAAATCACACACACAATAGATTGCAAGTTTAAATCCCCTACTAAACTAAAAACAGTAAAATAAAAATTAAGAAAAAAAGTTTTAACAAGTAAAGGAGTTTTTTAGTCAATAAAATGTAAAAACTATACAAATTTGGTTTTACTGTAATTACATTCCCCCGGGCAATCAGTCATGTGTACCGTACAATGAAAAAAAAACTCAGAAAAAGTCAGAATTGTGGATTTTTTTTAACCATTTTGATACATTTGGAATTTTTTTCCTGTTTTTTGTTACATTAAATGGTAAAACTACAACCCGTCCTGTAAAGAGCAAAGAGTATGTGTTGCATGGCGAAATCAGTGGAAGGATATCAATGTGGTGACTCTTCAAAGAAAAGGAAGAAATAACAAAAGCAAATAATTGTATAGAATTTTTAACTGTTGTGAGGCACCGCCGGCATGATCCTCATGGCCGGGGCGCATCACATGCAGGATCAGGAGGATCCTGTTCACACTGGCCGGTTTTTCCTGTGATAATGCTGTGTGAACCAACTTTGAACATGAGGTTTAATGTGACTAATGAGTGGCTCATGAAATCGAGGAGGCCATGAGGAATGGGATGTAATGAGTGATTGCTGACAGCCCAGGTGGGTGTGTCAGGTTTGTGTGTCCGGAGGAATAGCAGCCCAGCTGGATGACTCAGTGTGGGTGTGGCAGGCACGATAAGAGGTCAGCCAGCTGAGTGATTGGGAGATTCATTCTCAGCCAGAGATCAGCCTGAGAGCATGTGGGCTGATTACCAGCCAGAGAGCTGAGCAGAGTCAGTCTGTGTGAGGGACTGGGAGTGCGAGTCTACACCGCCATGTTGAGATGGTGAAGGGAGCATGCTAGCTCCATACCGGTAGTCAGGACCAGGGTCGTGACAGCACCTGGGGTGGGGAAGCCGTGGCTGACCTGTTGGACGCTGGACTGGACGTGGGGTGAAACACGTCCAGGAAGGAGCCTGTGGGAGGCTTGGCCAACCCGTTACCCAGGTAGCGAGACCCGGATCCGTGCCCGGTAAGACAGCGGTTCCAGGGTAACGGAGTGAGCTGTGTGTGATTAATGCCAGGCGGGCATAACCGCTATTGGGTCCGACTAGGCAGTCGTTAAAGGACCCGTTGATGTATGTAGGGGCTTAGGCAATTGCCCTGAATGTAAGAGGATGACCTATGTAAGAACATTGTATAATAATGTGAGGAGAAAGTGACCCAGCCAGTATGGATGATGTTGGAGTTGTTCCGTCCCTGTGGGACGAGAGGGAGGCTTGCCCTGCTGCTTGCAGAGGGTACCCGTCCCTCAACCACGGCCTCTAATGGTGTGGGTGTGCCTGTGGTGCCAGACACAGGGGTAATAGGGCTCCCAGTAGGTAACGGATGAGGTTCCTGTGTACTATGGTTTGCCAGTCCCTGTAATGGACCCAGGAGAGCCACAGTCCATGGATGATGGGCTGTGAGCGTGTGGAAGGATGCGTGTGATCCATGGACGTTTGTATGATGGATCACATACGGTATGTAAGGACCCGGTCAGGCAGGAATCCTGACTACGGGTTAATGGTATATCATCATGCTGGGTGACTAAAGCCAGGCGGCAGGTACCGCCATTGGGACCCACAGGGCCCGTTGAGGCGTGTGTAACAAAGGTCAGAAGCAGGGGTTAAAAAGGGCTTCTAGAGTTGGGCCACCATGGTTGAACCAGGTGGGCGCTGACCTGGACGGGGGGTGAAACACGTCCAGGAAGGAGCCCCTTGGGGATACATGACATCCCCGGTACTCAGGTTGCTCAATCCCTGTTATGAACCCGGAGGGGTCATCATTGTAATGTAACTTATGTATTGATGTATAATGTAAGTAGGCCGGAGGCCGTAGCCACCACGGGAGCTGTTAGTAGAGCTCCAATGGGGACAGAGAGATGGTTACAGGTCCCGGGTTACAATAAGATGTCATGTGCAATAAGTGTTATGTAATGTTATATGTAAATGTATGGTGTTTATAATCAATGTGATATGTGTCAAACATGCTACCCGGGTTATGTTATTAATATGTGAAAAATAAACGGGTAGACATTGGTTAACTTATAAACACGTGTTTGTTGTCGTTATGCAAGCGGGTTCCCCGGGTGCTACCTCACACTGTTTTTTGCCAAACTAAAATTTTTGGAGACCATATTGTAAAGACCGGCATAAAACCCATTGTGTGTCATATAGCTTGAGCCTCTCCTGTATATAATTGTATATGTACACCTGGTATAACCTGGGGATCACCTGTATATAATTATATATGTACACCTGGTATAACCTGGGCATCTCCTGTATATAATTATATATGTACAGCCGGTATAACCTGGGCATCTCCTGTATATAATTAGATATGTGCAGCTGGTAGAACCTGGGCATCTCCTGTATATAATTATATATGTACAGCCGGTATAACCTGGGTATCTCCTGTATATAATTATATATGTACAGCCAGTATAACCTGGGCATCTCCTGTATATAATTTTATATGTACACCTGGTATAACCTGGACATCTCCTGTATATAATTTTATATGTACACCTGGTATAACCTGGACATCTCCTGTATATAATTTTATATGTACACCTGGTATAACCTGGACATCTCCTGTATATAATTATATATGTACACCTGGTATAACCTGGACATCTCCTGTATATAATTATATATGTACAGCTGGTATAACCTGGGCATCTCCTGTATATAATTATATATGTACAGCCGGTATAACCTGGGTATCTCCCATATATAATTATATATGTACAGCTGGTATAACCTGGGCATCTCCTGTATATACTTATCCAGGTTATACCAGCTGTATATATATATATATATCTCCTATATATAATTATATTTGTACACCTGGTATAACTTGGGCATCTCCTGTATATAATTATATATACAGCCGGTGTAACCTGGATATCTCCTGTATATAATTATATATGTACACCTGGTATAACCTGGGCATCTCCTGTATATAATTATATATGTACACCTGGTATAACCTGGGCATCTCCTGTATATAATTATATATGTAAAACCTTGTATAACCTGGGCATCTCCTGTATATACTTGTGTATATATATACAGCTGGTATAACCTGGGTATCTCCCATATATAATTATATATGTACAGCTGGTATAACCTGGGCATCTCCTGTATATACTTATCCAGGTTATACCAGCTGTATATATATATATATATATATATATCTCCTATATATAATTATATTTGTACACCTGGTATAACTTGAGCATCTCCTGTATATAATTATATATACAGCCGGTGTAACCTGGATATCTCCTGTATATAATTATATATGTACACCTGGTATAACCTGGGCATCTCCTGTATATAATTATATATGTACACCTGGTATAACCTGGGCATCTCCTGTATATAATTATATATGTACACCTTGTATAACCTGGGCATCTCCTGTATATACTTGTGTATATATATACAGCTGGTATAACCTGGATATCTCCTGTATATAATTATATATGTACACCTGGTATAACCTGGGCATCTCCTGTATATAATTATATATGTACAGCCGGTGTAACCTCGATATCTCCTGTATATAATTATATATGTACAGCCGGGATAACCTGGACATCTCCTCTATATAATTATATATGTACAGCCGGGATAACCTGGACATCTCCTGTATATAATTATATATGTGCAGCCGGTATAACCTGGACATCTCCTGTATATAATTATATATGTACACCTGGTATAACCTGGGCATCTCCTGTATATAATTATATATGTACAGCCGGTGTAACCTCGATATCTCCTGTATATAATTATATATGTACAGCCGGTATAACCTGGACATCTCCTGTATATAATTATATATGTACACCTGGTATAACCTGGGCATCTCCTGTATATAATTATATATGTACAGCCGGTGTAACCTCGATATCTCCTGTATATAATTATATATGTACAGCCGGTATAACCTGGGTATCTCCTGTATATAATTATATATATACAGCTGGTATAACCTGGGCATCTCCTGTATATAATTATATATGTACACCTGGTATAACCTGGGCATCTCCTGTATATAATTATATATGTACAGCCGGTGTAACCTCGATATCTCCTGTATATAATTATATATGTACAGCCGGGATAACCTGGACATCTCCTGTATATAATTATATATGTACAGCCGGGATAACCTGGACATCTCCTGTATATAATTATATATGTACAGCTGGTATAACCTGGGCATCTCCTGTATATAATTATATATGTACAGCCGGGATAACCTGGACATCTCCTGTATATAATTATATATGTACAGCCGGGATAACCTGGACATCTCCTGTATATAATTATATATGTGCAGCCGGTATAACCTGGACATCTCCTGTATATAATTATATATGTACAGCTGGTATAACCTGGATATCTCCTGTATATAATTATATATGTACAGCTGGTATAACCTGGACATCTCCTGTATATAATTATATATGTACACCTTGTATAACCTGGGCATCTCCTGTATATAATTATATATGTACACCTGGTATAACCTGGGCATCTCCTGTATATAATTATATATGTACAGCCGGTGTAACCTCGATATCTCCTGTATATAATTATATATGTACAGCCGGGATAACCTGGACATCTCCTTTATATAATTATATATGTACACCTTGTATAACCTGGACATCTCCTGTATATACTTGTGTGTATATATACAGCTGGTATAACCTGGGTATTTTCCTAAGCATTACTTACTGTTGGGCTGTATGTGTTTCCACGGTCTATAGCTTGCGGCTGCTGTTCTGACCTCTGCTGAATATGTCAGTGCCATGTTGTTGTATCATTTATAACTTGGGGCAGGACACATCATAACACACATTTTTGCCCCAGGGATATTGAGAAGAACATTTTCTCCTAAACCCCATAATGTCTTCTGGAGAGTCGGTAATGAAGGCCGCGCTGCGCTTCTGAGTTGCATTCTGGTTCGTTCTGTATAGAAAATAGTGACCTACCAGAAAGCCGGAGAGAGTAATTACCGGAGACATTTACTGGGATGTGTGTCGGCCGGGACCGTAAAGAGCACGCGGCGCCCTATGTGTGACCCAACATTACAAACCCTCCTGTGGTATTTTAAGGCAATGGTCAAAGCAGAGAGAAAATGTGATAAACCATAGCAATGGCTTCTCAAATAATAAAGGAGCACGAACTACATCAATGGCTGAGTTGCCTGGCACAGGGCAGAAATAGATTGCAAGCTTTGAGGACAACTTCTGCCTCTGCTTAGTCCTTCTTATTGTCCTTGGATCTCCATCATCACTAAACAGTTTGTGATCATAATGAATCCCTACAATGTAGGATCAGTAATAATTCTGACACTTCACAACATCTTACTGGGCCTTGGAAACTTTTCTGCACTTTTTTCTTCATTTCAGGGTGCAGTTGGGCCCCTAGGGGGCGCCATTCATCTAGTGCTGCAGAAGCATTGTACTGTGCGGCCCAATGCTCAGGCAGCAGAGCGGTTGGGTAGCTTTCAGACACTCTGCATCATATGTATGAGTGTGAATGGTGTCCTATGCAGGCCCATTGTATGCATGGCAGGTCACCTCCCACACCTTGTAGGTTGAGGTGATTTATCAGCCTGCACCGGGGCTTGCTACACAAGTGGGGTCTGACTGCGTCCTGTAAGTGCAGTATTGGTTTCTTCTTTGGCACTGAGGGTAAGTCTTTTTTGATGCTGCTTTTTCTAGTAGTTTTTGACAGATGTAGATGGTAAACAAAAAGTATCGGCACAATAAGCAGTGTGAGCTGAGAATTACAATAAGCAAGTATAGAACGGCAAGGGTTATCATTCCCACACCAATGACCATAAGGGGTGTAAGATTATAGTGATAATCATTTATGTAATTGAGTAAATCCCCATATAACCCTAAATCCTTAGTGACGGTTAACCAAATAAGGAGTGTCAGTAATGTCACCCATGGAACATAGACTGTGCAATACGGATAAATACAATAGTGACAAGTACAAACCAAACATGAACCCGGTGTAACCTGGTCAATATGGGTATAAAATGAACCATGGATGATATACCATATAATAAATACCACAATGATGGAATTAGCAAGTAACACTTATGCACGAGGTGTGCCCAATATACTGTAGGTGGAACAGCTCAAGGATGCGAATGCCATACAGGTGTGGGTTAAGAAATATAGGCAAATATTGATGGTAATCAAATAGTAATAGCACAGAAAGCAGTATAGACCATGTATTGAATCAAGCATATATGACTCAAGAATTGATACCCAAGGGGATGATGAGTTATAATAATGAGGATAACACTATACTATAAATACCAGGTGGTAGCCAGCTAAGGATATTAATGGTTTAACGCAGTGGCGTAACCTCAGGCCCAGAGGCCCCGATGCGAAAGCTCCAACGGGGCCCCTAATTATTACAAATGTTTAATAGTATTAGTCTTTTTCTATGGGCCAAAGGGACTTTTGGGGCCCCCCCTAGGCTGCAGGGCCCGGGTGCGATCGCAACCCCTGCACCTATTGTAGTTACGCCCCTGGTTTAACGATAGATGTGTATGGTGCACAGTATAGGTTACTGTATTAATCAAGTAGCACTTAGCATGAATCATTATATCCAGGTAAATGTGGCGCCCCACTGGTTGGAACGCCATGTAGGGTTACTGCACCCAAATAAGAGTGTGTGGTATTCCTGTGACCAAAGGAACTGGGATGGTTAATAAGGGACCCTCACAACACCCATACATACATACATACCCTAGAGTAGTGGACCGTGGGTGAACCCGCTGCAGGGAAGACCCAGTCCCGTGGGAGGAGTTAGGTGGCTAGAAAAGAGTATGGGCGGGAGTTAGACAGTTGGCTGGATACAGTGAGTGAGAGGGAGACCCTGGGGAGACCAGGAGTTGCAGTGCGCCCAAATCTGGACCCGGGTAATGCTGACCAGGGGGGTCTGGTCCCGGGCAGAGGACTGGCTCTGAACATGGTGTGGGAGTTCAACCCTGAGCCATTAAACCGGAGGCTCTGACTGTCTTCAGGAAGTCGCGGCCAAGGACCCAGCGCATCCCTTGAAAAGGCATACCGAACTAGGGTCAGAGGGACCTTAAGGGGAGTCCCCCGCTGAAGATCCGTGGGAGCTGGCTCAAGGCTCTGCACACAGAGGCGCTGCACAGTAGTGAGGAGAAAGTAGCGCAGTAACGGGACCGGCAGGGAACCACAGGCACACCACCGAGGGTCCGGGAGTCCTGAGTGAATCATCCCAGTTCCCTGGTGACTACCCAGGCCAGAAAGACTCGAGTGACTGTAACCATGTCGGGACTGTAGGTGGCGTCATGAACTATTCTTATTTTTATTATATCTACTGACTCTTTTCAGAGACCACCAGGGCCACGGGACTGGGCACAGTCCCCCGTGACATACCCTGTGAATCAACGCCCAGAACCGAGTACCCCATGGCCCTGGGGCAGGTCAGCTTCTGATGTCACGAACAGGATCTCCGGCCCATTATCGACGTGTACTATGCACCTTGAACTGTGTTTTAAAGAGAACTTTATTGATGGACTCCAAGATGGCAGAGTCAGAGACTTAATGCCATGTGCAGGGCCGGGGGGCATGCCTCAGCCCCCCCGTCGTGGGAGAGCCCTGCAAGAGACGTAAAACCCCAGGTCTGCCCCAGTTGCCAAGGAAAAATCAAGGGGGCGGGTTTGAGACTGGATTGCCCCTACTGGAAACTATAAATGGCGGCAGGAAGGACGAGGCAAAGAGACGGGTGTGGTCAACAGCTATGGGGTCCAAAAACCTGTGAAATCTGGCCACCCAGATGGAGGAAGTCGTCAGCCCTGAAGCCGTAGAGGAGGGTGCTGCTTCGCTCCTGACCAGAGGCAGTGACGCTGAGTTCTGGGAGGCAGCCCTTAAGGTACCTTTACACGCCGCGACGGCAGGCTGGATACATCCCGCTACTTCACGTGCACGAGCACGCTCAAACGGCTACAAACGGTCAACGCACCCTCTTTACACGCCGCCGTAAGGTGCGCTACGCCATGCTACATCTGTAGCTAGCTACATCGCCGGGTGTGTCAAGTAGCCAGCTGTAGCTTAGCGTACCACGTTTACACAGCGCTACAATAAGCTAATATGGGCGGACCTGGTACAGCAGGGACAGCACATAGGCGTGCCACAATCTTGGATTACGAGCCGTCCGTACGATGATAGGACAGCGCAATATCATCCTGATTGGCCAGGCATCGCAGGAGGCTGAGAAACACAGCACGCTCGAGCGATTGTGTAGTGTGACTGGTCAGCTCCTTAAATATGCCGCCCTAGGCAGCGACTACCAATCGTCATGCAGGAGCTTCCTCCAATGATCGGTGATGGGGCACGGTATCCCAGAGCCTGGGTCACGCCTTAGCTACATTGCAGCTACAGCCCCGGGTGTCCAGAGTTCCCTTCCGTTGCCTCTTTACACGCCGATACAGCTCGCTACCATCGGCGATGTAGCCATCAGTTTTCGAGCAGAGCTAGGAAACAGATGTATCTGTTGCCGGCTGTAGCGTCACGTCTTCAGACGCCGCTACGACGGGCTACATTGGCGCTACAAGCTACATTTGTAGCCTGTAGCGGGATGTATCCAGCCTGCCGTCGCGGCGTGTAAAGGTACCTTTAGAGATCAGCTAGGGTTATTTTCTCTACTGACTTTGCTCTCTACCCTTCTCCTTCCTGTTTATTGTAGTCAGGAAGTAAAGCGCATTCCCTTCTAGCAGTAAGTACCTTTAATTTCCACTTTGTATTTGTGTTTGTTTTTTCTCACTTTGGGATGTTTTTCTGTCTCAGCACTCCTTTTCTTTTTAAGTTAATTGCATTCTGCACTTTCCTCTGATTCCTTAAGAGGTATGAGAAATGCTTGACAGGCTTTCAGGAAGCCTCATTAGTCTCCTTTTAGACTATGGTTAGGACTTTTCCAGTTCATGAAGGGGCAACTAGGAACTATGGGTTCAGGAACCTCAGTCTGTACAGGAACCAGCTAGGTCAATTGCAGTATATAGTGTTAGACTTATTTTCGCATGTGAGTTGCTGCACAAGGAAAACTACTTAACAATTGATAGTTTTAGCACACGTTTCTACTCCAGAATGGGGTCATCATCAGGAATAGTTTTCAAGCAGAACATTCTTCAGCAATATATGGAAGAGGAGAACATGTTCCACTTCCGGACAGTCTATATCTGATGAAGACCCAATTCTGAAGTAACAACAAGTTTTTATCATCAATAAATAAGGCAAATTATTATTATTTGAGTTCTGCCCTGTGTTCGTTCCTGGGATGATCCAGTGCAGATCCTCCACTCATTCCTGCTGTTTTCTTCTCTTTTGATCGCTCTTCAGATACTGAGAGGTTTGGGGATTGGGGTTCATGATTTTATATTTGTAAGAAACTGAAGCAAGGACCAATGGCACATAAGCAGAAATCACTATTTTGCTTTTCAAACATCCTCTGTAGCTATAAGTCCCCATAACCCATAATGTGACAATGAGACCTCAGATGTCCCTTACGATGTCGTCTCTCTGATAATTTACAGCTCGAAAGATGGAAGATTATTTATATTTCTATTATTCATTGCTCCTGTAATCTGAGCAGTTTTAATAAAGTAAAATGAGAATGTGATCGGTGCAGGACGCGTTTCAGTCCTGGGTTAATCAATTGACTTCTAATTTGTTTCAGTAGTGGAAGGTTTGGCGCAGTCATTGTCTTGCAGTATTGCTGTACCCGGCGGTACAGACAGCACGTGGCAGCACCCGTAACATCATGCTTTGTTTGCTGATACAAGGGATTTTTTTTATCAGCAAAGTTTAATTAAAAAAATGGAGATTTTATACAAAAGTGTATAAATCACACAATTGGTTATTAAAGGTGCAGGGGGTGAAAAACTGATAGAAACACCTGGATGCCCCCTGATTATTCTGTCTTCATGAGCTTTCATCAAATATTTTAAAATGTTTTCATTTATGGACCATCAGTATTATTCCTGGTGGTTTATTAGGTTATCTACTGTATATAGAGATGTTATCAGTAATTGTACAGGAGGAGGTGAGCTGTGACATCTCCTATTGTGAATGGTGGATCCTGTGTTATCTACTGTATATAGAGATGTTATCAGTAATTGTACAGGAGGAGGTGAGCTGTGACATCTCCTATTGTGAATGGTGGATCCTGTGTTATCTACTGTATATACAGGTGTTATCAGTCATTGTACAGGAGGAGGAGGTGAGCTGTGATATCACCTATTGTGAATGGTGGATCCTGTGTTATTTACTGTATATAGAGCTGTTATCAGTCATTGTACAGGAGGAGGAGGTGAGCTGTGATATCACCTATTGTGAATGGCGAATCCTGTGTTCTCTACTGTATATAGAGGTGTTATCAGTCACTGTACAGGAGGAGGAGGTGAGCTGTGATATCACCTATTGTGAATGGTGGATCCTGTGTTATCTACTGTATATAAAGGTGTTATCAGTCATTGTACAGGAAGAGGAGGTGAGCTGTGATATCACCTATTGTGAATGGTGGATCCTGTGTCATCTACTGTATATAGAGGTGTTATCAGTCACTGTACAGAAGGAGGGAAAGGTAAGGTGAGCTGTGCCATCACCTATTGTGAATGGTGGATCCTGTGTTATCTACTGTATATAGAGGTGTTATCAGTCATTGTACAGGAGGAGGAGGTGAGCTGTGATATCACCTATTGTGAATGGTGGATCCTGTGTTATCTACTGTATATAGAGGTGTTATCAGTCATTGAACAGGAGGAGGAGGTGAGCTGTGATATCACATATTGTGAATGGTGAATCCTGTGTTATCTACTGTATATAGAGGTGGTATCAGTCATTGTACAGGAGGAGGTGAGCTGTGATATCACCTATTGTGAATGGTGGATCCTGTGTTATCTACTGTATATAGAGGTGTTATAAGTCATTGTACAGGAGGAGGAGGTGAGCTGTGATATCACCTATTGTGAATGGTGGATCCTGTGTTATCTACTGTACATAGAGGTGTTATCAGTCATTGTACAGGAGGAGGAGGCGAGCTGTGATATCACATATTGTGAATGGTGAATCCTGTGTTATCTACTGTATATAGAGGTGTTATCAGTCATTGTACAGGAGGAGGAGGTGAGCTGTGATATCACCTATTGTGAATGGTGGATCCTGTGTTATCTACTGTATATAGAGGTGTTATCAGTCATTGTACAGGAGGAGGAGCTGAGCTGTGACATCACCTATTGTGAATGATAGATCCTGTGTTATCTACTGTATATAGAGGTGTTATCAGTCATTGTACAGGAGGAGGAGGTGAGCTGTGATATCACCTATTGTGAATGGTGGATCCTGTGTTATCTACTGTATACAGAGGTGTTATCATTCATTATACAGGAGGAGGTGAGCTGTGATATCACCTATTGTGAATGGTGAATCCTGTGTTATCTACTGTATATAGAGGTGTTATCAGTCACTATACGAGAGGAGGAGGTGCAGGATTATCTGTCATTGAGAGATGGATGTTCCCTTGAATTCTGAACCATTTCTATATTTATATACAAATTCCTCCAGAATAAACCTTTTTAGAAGTGACAGGTGCCTTCTGACTGGTGGCTTGCTCAGGGTGCCGTGAAAATTACATCAGATGACTGGGAACATTGACCTTTTCCCTCCCCTCTGTTCTAACATTAATCATAGAATCTGTGTTGCGGGAGCTTTGATCTCCAGACGGGGGGGGGGGCGGGGGGAGCCGGTCTGTGAAGGACGACCAATGTCATAGGACAATTTTGCTCCTGAGAAATACAATCCAAGTTTTATGAAGTCTTTGTCATTCATCTGCTGTCACGCACTGACTGGAAATAGGTTTATTTCTATTCAGTCTACATTGGCTTGTGGGTGTTATTGATGATTTGGATAAAGCCGTGGCTATTCCTTCAAGGGTCAAATAGTGTTGACACGATGATCGCTCAAGTTTTTGAGTTATGAATACAGCAAAGAATGAAAATCTCATAACAAATATCACAACAGGACCCCTACTTCTGGTATGGGACAGCCCAAAAATCTCAGTGGACCACAACTTCTGGTGCAAGGTCAGCCCAAAAATCACAATGAGACCCCTACTTCTGGTACGGGATCAGCCCAAAAATCACAATGAGACCCCTACTTCTGGTACGGGATCAGCCCAAAAATCACAATGGGACCCCTACCTCTGGTACAGGGTCAGACCAAAAGTCACAACGAGACCCCTACTTCTGGTACGGGATCAGCCCAAAAATCACAATGAGACCCCTACTTCTGGTACGGGATCAGACCAAAAATCACAATGAGACCCCTACTTCTGGTACGGGATCAGCCCAAAAGTCACAATGGGACCCCTACTTCTGGTACGGGATCAGCCCAAAAATCACAATGAGACCCCTACTTCTGGTACGGGATCAGCCCAAAAATCACAATGGGACCCCTACCTCTGGTACAGGGTCAGACCAAAAGTCACAACGAGACCCCTACTTCTGGTACGGGATCAGCCCAAAAATCACAATGAGACCCCTACTTCTGGTACGGGATCAGACCAAAAATCACAATGAGACCCCTACTTCTAGTACAGGATCAGCCCAAAAGTCACAATGGGACCCCTACTTCTGGTACGGGATCAGCCCAAAAATCACAATGAGACCCCTACTTCTGGTACGGGATCAGACCAAAAATCACAATGAGACCCCTACTTCTGGTACGGGATCAGACCAAAAATCACAATGAGACCCTACTTCTAGTACAGGATCAGCCCAAAAGTCACAATGGGACCCCTACTTCTGGTACGGGATCAGCCCAAAAATCACAATGAGACCCCTACTTCTGGTACGGGATCAGACCAAAAATCACAATGAGACCCCTACTTCTAGTACAGGATCAGCCCAAAAGTCACAATGGGACCCATATTTCTGGTTCTGGAGTCATCCCAAAAATCCCAATGGGACCCCTACCTCTGGTACAGGGTCAGACCAAAAGTCACAACAAGACCCCTACGTCTGGTACGGGATCAGCCCAAAAATCACAATGAGACCCCTACTTTTGGTACGGGATCAGACCAAAAATCACAATGAGACCCCTACTTCTAGTACAGGATCAGCCCAAAAGTCACAATGGGACCCATATTTCTGGTTCTGGAGTCAGCCCAAAAATCCCAATGGGACCCCTACTTCTGGTACAGGGTCAGACCAAAAGTCACAACGAGACCCCTACTTCTGGTACGGGATCAGCCCAAAAATCACAATGAGACACCTACTTCTGGTACGGGATCAGCCCAAAAATGACAATGAGACCCCTACTTCTGGTGTGGGATCAGACCAAATATCACAACGGGACCCCTACTTCTGGTACGGGATCAGCCCAAAAATCACAACGAGACCCCTACTTCTGGTACGTGGTCAGCCCAAAAATCACAATTGGTCTTCTACTTCTGTTATTGAGTGAGGCCAAAAAATCCCAGTGGGACCATACTTCTGGTATGGGTCAGCCCAAAAATCATAAAAGGACTCCTACTTCTAGTATGGAGTCAGGCCAAAAAATCCCAATGGAACCCCGACGTCTTGTACAGGGTCACCCCAAAAATCACAACGGGACCCATACTTGTGCTACGAGATCAGCCCAAATATCACAATGGGGCCCCTACTTCTGATATGGGGTCAGCCCAAAAATCACAACAGGACCTTTACTTTTGGTACGGGGACAGACCAAAAATCACAATGGGACCCCTACTTGGGGTATGGAGTTAGGTCAAAAAGTCCCAATCGTACCACTACTTCTATTACAAGATCAGCCCAAAATTCATAAATGAACTGCTACTTCTGGTATGGGGTCAGCCCAAAAATTACAAAAGGAATATTACTTTTAATACGGGCTCAGTGCAAAACTCAAAGCAGAACCACTACTTCAGGCATGGGGTTAGCCCAAAAAATCACAAAGACCCCTACGTTTGGTATTGGTGGATCCTGTTTTATCTACTGTGCTTAAAAATTACAATGGGACCCTTTAATTCTGGTACCGTATGTGGTGAGCCGAAAAAGCAAAATAGCACCCCTAATTCTGGTATGGGGTCAGCACATGCTCAACCTCCTAATTGTATACCCTTTCCTCTAAGACTATACAAAGTAACTAATTGCATCCAAACCATTGACCTAAATGTAGACGCACTGTTTCAGGGTTCTTTCGCTCATCAGTTTAAGGCAGGATTCTAGGAGGCTAAATGAGACAATGATAATGGCAAGTTCTGGCTCTCATTGAAGAGACCCAGCTCATGATGGAGACTTATTTTCAAGGCAATTCTCATGGAAACAAGTATGCAAAGTGACCCATACTACTGTGGTCTGCACTGCAGGTTGTCAATGGGCATTGTGATAGGGCCTTTTCACATCTGCATTTTGGCTGCGGTTGCGTTTGTATGTGTTTTGTTTTTACAGCTAAAAACGCATCCATACGTGCGTTTTTGCAAATGCAGCCAAAAATGTGGGCTTCTGCGTCTAGGGCTGCACTTCCAAAAATGCATGTGTTTTGCGTTTTTGCAAAATGACATGCGTTATTGCATGCGTTTGCAATGCGTTTTGCATTGAAGCCTATGGGTGTGTTGACGCATGCGTTTGGATGTGTTTTTAGCGATAAAAACGCAGGCAAACGCAGCCCAGCCTTAAAGGTGAACTGTGCACAATTCATAGGGTGGCACATTTATTGTTTGGAGGGCAAAATTAACATGAAAGTAGCTAAGTGCATTGACACACCCCCAGTGCACTTCCAGCCTGATTTCCATATGACTTCTTTGCTAGCTTTCTCTCGACTGGAACATTAGATTTCTACAAAAAAGAGGTATAATTTTTATCGAGGGAGAAGACTCTACCCAGTGGCATAACTTGAAGCTCATGGGCCCTGATGTGAAAGCCCCAATGGAGCCCCCAATTATTGCAAATCTTTAATAGCATTAGTCTTTTTCTATAGACCAAAGGGATTTTTGGGGCCCGGGTGCGATTGCAACCCTGTACCTGTTGTAGTTGCATCCCTGCCTCCATTCCATATAAAAAATAAGGAAAATAACTTTTTCCGTGCAGAATTGCAATATAATACAGAACGACCAAAAATCAATAGAAGATGGAGCAGAGAGAACGAAGTGGGTTATTCCACCCTGATTAAGGAGAAAGTTACTGCTGCTCCTTGTGTGCTCGTCCTTCTTTCCGCGTCCTCCGAGAATTTTACCTCCTGGACTATTGTGCATTTTATCCAGATTCTCAAGAGAAACTCTGTATCCAAATGTGAAAGAAAGTTTCCAGCTCCAAAAGTATTTTTGTTCCAGTTTATAATGTCTGATTCGTTCACATTAAATAGTATAAATATGAATAAATTCAGCAAAGGAGACAAAGAATTGAGTGTTCCTCATTAAAGTCGCCTATTTATAAATGCTAATGAATTTACACTGACGGCTGCGGCGCTGATCCGGGGACGCTTCACATTTTAGGATAAACTGAAATCCAATACTCATTACACAGTTTCATTTTAACTAGCAGCAGGGGGTCATTCATCAGAGATCCATGTACTATGCCAAGAAGGAGCTGATAATCAAAGCAAACTATGCAGTGACCGCTATTGTTATGAGGTGTCATCTATTGTGCCGAGATGGTAAGATTATTATTTGTTGCATAATATTAAAGGGACCGGTCTCACCAAGGTGACCCTTTCCCCATGGGCGGCACTATAATGGTGCCGTCACACAGAACGATCTGGCCAGCGATGTCGGAAGCGATGCGCGGGTGCCCGCTCGCTTCCGACATCGCTGGCCAGCTGTCACACAGCATTGCTGCGGCCGTCGACACCGCAGCGATGCGGGCGGTGACATCGCTCGCTGGGCTGGGCTCAGCCCAGCGAGCGATCCGCAGCAACGCTGCGGTATAGGCTGGATCGCCGCCGACATCGCTCTGGCGATGTCACACGGCGCAATCCAGCCTTATCGCAGGTTGCCGGATGACAGGTTTACGGTTCTTCCCGTAAACCTGTCAACCTGCGACCAGCGATAAAACGCGGTCGCGCCGCTCGTTTACACAGCGCGACGTCGCTAGCGACATCGCTGATACGTCACTTTTTCGGCGATGTCGCTAGCGGCGTCGCCAGGTGTGACGGCACCTTAAGGTGTGTACAGGTCACAATGGTATGAAGTCCTAGTGCCCCGGGCACTGTCTGCCAAATACAAAGACACCAGTGTTAGGGCTTTTTTAAAGAGTTTCCTTAATCAGCCTATCCTCAGGTTGATGTTACTCACCTGTCTCAGTGCCAGTCCCTGTTCCTTCTCTCTTTCTATGGCTGTCTCGCTCTGTGAGAGTCCTTGGTATACTCAGGGGCAGGCTGGGCCAGGGGGCATGGATGCATGTGCCCCCCGGGCCAGCCCCTATATGACTGTTCAGGGCCACTGGGAGACTGGCACTATACCTTTGATTGTGGCCATCAAAGCTTGCTTTAAGGTCATCAGACTCTGGGCCCTCTTTATCTTGTACTTGTCCAAGCTCATGTGGTGCGGCCTGAGTATTCAGGTAGCATAGTTCTCTGCTAACAGGTTTGTCAGGCGTTAGGACATGTCCACGCTGCTTTTGTGGTGTGGAGATTTTCTGCAGCAAAATCGCTGTGAAACTGGACCCTGTGGCAGGAAAGCACACCACCACGTGCATGTGTTTTCAGTGTGTTCTAGGTGCAGATTATGGTCATGCGTTTTTTATACTATAGTCAATGGCTGGGAGGGCTGCAAAATGTAGCATGAAACGCCCCTACAATTGACATGCTCAATCTTTTGTCTTGACAACAAACAGCAGGGGATTCGCAGCAATGAATCAGTTGGCGTCTTTTAGAGGGAAGCATGGAGGGTGGCGGCGTTATACCGCTTCCCTGCATTACCAGCTGTACTAGTCCTTGCTCAGACAATTGCCTCCAGTTAAGTCATCTCCACTGCATCTTCACCTCCAGTCCGTGCTGCTCCCCCTGAACTCTAACCTGGGTATCCACCTCACCCGGAGAGCCATTACAATTGACTTTAAGCTAAACAACCTCTTCATAGGCAAATATGAAAAAAGGGAGAATCACAAGACAAATATACCTTATGGTGATTGTTCACCATGATTACTTTTTCCTCTAAAATTCCAACGTGATTAATGTGTTCATACATCTTTATTATGAGTAAGAACAAATTTGTCTGATCCAAAATTCCTCAATTGATATAGAGCAGGGGTGGGTAACTCCAGGCCTGGAGGGCAGGTTTTCAGGATTTCTTTAGTATTGCACAGGTTGTATAATCACCTGCACTGGTGATGATTCCAACCCCTTGTGCAATGCTAAGGAAATCCTGCAAACCTGTACTGTTGGCGGCCCTCAAGGCCTGGAATTCTCCACTCTTGATATAGAGCTAAGTAACAAAATTCTTTTTGCCTGTAGTCACCACTTACAAGCTTCTACATTGACGAACCTGCCATCATAGAAGTGTAAAAATAAATAATTTAAAAACATTTGCATAGGGCTCCACCAGACTGCCGTATTGCTATGTACCACAACTGGCAATGCAGCAGTGGGGTCATCTGAGTTCACCGACAGCGCAGGGAGCACTCAATGACTTAGTGACGTCACAGCTCCCCCATGGCAGTCGGAGTAAACACAAAAACTACAACAATATGTGTCACGTGCTTAGATTTCGCTGACATTTTTGGATGCTGCTGTGTATGTGGTTTGTCTTTAAGAGCTGCATGGTTGATGGTTGTGAAGGTCCTTGCCTCCTGTGTATGCTCTAGCACTGCAGTCACTATTATGTTCATTTGCTGGTTCGGGAGTCAATGTGTGACTCACCTGGAATACCCTCACCCTTGCTTTAAATAGCCTTCCCTCTCCTCTTTCAGGTGCTGCTCATAGCTATATGCTCTAGGTCTTGGTGCTGTGCTGATGCTTAGCTGCTGGACTAAAGTCTTTCCTGGGGAGAAGCTGTGATTCTTGACCTGTGGGTGGAGGTAGGGCTCTCAGCCTAGGGCTAATCAGGAGTTTTAGGGTACAGGGTGGTGGCTCGGAACTCCTCCCCATCAGAGGTACCTCTGAGATCAGGGCGAGCCAGGGACACCAGCATCAGGGTCAGATTAGGCTCTCCTGACCCCCTTTTGCCCAATTCACCTACCTGTTACCTGATTCCCTTACCTCCCAAGCGTGACAAAAGGATACTTGCATGTTCTGCTGCTGCAGCCTGTGGATCTAGCAGAACCAGGACCGTCGAGGGACATCGTTTGTTGAACTGTTTCGGACCTGGGGTTTTTTTTGGGGTTAATAAAGTGGTTTGTGTGTTCTTTATTTCAAATAAAGCATTTTTCTCTGTGTTTTTTAACTATTTACTCACTGAAATGGTAATGTGGAGGTCTCAGAGACGTGAACATTATCACTCTAGGGCTGGATGTCAGCTTTCAATACTTAGCTGTCATTAACCCCCTCTATCACCTCGATGCCACAGCACCAGGGCATTGGAAAAAGCTGGGTGAAACACCAGGAATTTGCGCTTCCAATGAATACGACAATTTCTGTGGCAGCTGCAGGCTACTGCTCTGTAGCGTGGGGAGTCCAATAACTATGGGCCTCACCATGCTGAGAATACCAGCCACCAGCTGCCTGTTTTACCTTAGCTGGCAATCAAAAATAGGATGGAGGCCACGCATTTTTTTTCCATTATGTATTTAAAAAAAATAATGAGCTCCCCTGTATTTTTGATTGTCAGCCAAGGTAAAAACAGAAGTTTGGGGTTTCAGCCCATAGCTGGCTGCTTTATCTGAGCTGAAAATCAAAATACAGCAGGGCCCTGCGCAAGTTTTTTAAAATATTTAATTATTTTTACACCCTATGATGGCAGGTTTGTTTCCAATACACTAATGTATACGCCAACCAATCACAGAGGCCGGAACAATGGGTGGGGGCACAACAGCAAATCACAGATCCTGTCACTGAGAGTGGGTGATTGTGATTGGCTGTCAGAGCCAGTGAAGTGAATAAAGATTAAATTGATGAGCGGACCCAGAAGTGTGTGAGGGCAGCATTTTGCTTCCTTTACTGCACCCCTAGCCATCATTTTATAACTGTAAAGTTCGGGTCACCATAGACTTATATGGGGTTCAGGCTCATGTTGGTCAAGTCCAGTCCCGAAGCCACAATGAAAAAAAAAAAAGTCCATCTGGATCCCAAATCCGAACATTTACGGGTTCTCTCATCTCTAATAGCAAACAGTAGGAAACCATGAAAGTTCTGCAATAGTTTATTATAAGAAGAAAATTGCAGATTTCTTGTCTTATGGAACTTCACATCCATGACAATCATCAGAATGATTGTGCTGTGATTTGTCAGCACTTTCTTAATGAATTTAGCAGAATTTTAATGCAGCTCTGGATGTACTGGAGCTTTATACCAATGTCATTAACATTGTAAATGATGACTCAGCTCTGAGCTCTATAAACTGCAATGTGAGGAACGTTGTGTTCTCTTCTAACTTTTCCAATTTGTCTAAATCCCGCTCCCCAGGTGCAGAGATCCCACCTCCCTCCATCCTCCCTCCATGTTCCTGCATCAGGAGATGCAGCTTGTTGGAAACCTAATTTGCAAACACATTGACTTTCTGAATGGTAATAAGGAGGCAGCGGAGAAGCTTCTACATAACTCCAGAATCTCCGGAACATTGCAGCATCAACAATCCGAAGGATGAACCCGTTCACTGCCGTCAACGAGATCAAAGAGAAAACAGTCATGTGACCAAAAGAACCAGAAGAAAAACTAAACCTTCTTCCTAATTTAAGAGCATTTTCAACCTGTTCTTGAGGTAACAAACTCAGAGCTGAACCTTAAAAGGAACCTGTCAGGTCGTTTATGCCCTCACTTTCCCGCCAGGTATCATTGTCTGTCCCTACAACTTCATAGTCCTATTCTAACCTTCCCTGTCTGAGCTCATAGTGTAATGTTAAAGGCAAAAAAAGCATTTATACACTTACATTTTCTGAGGCAGACTACACCTTGGAGGACGTAGTCACTCTGGCAGGTTAATAGTTAACTCACTAAAAACTTCTCTGTTTAAAGGACCTGTGTGATGCAACGATCATGTGATCATAGTGGGTGGAGATAAGCATGCAGCAGCATTATGGGCTATGGAAATTTAGCGCCACCTATTATAGTCACAAGATCGTGACATCACACAGGTCCCACAGCATCTTCTGATATTCAGGCAGAAATGTTAAGTATAAACTTGCCAGAATGACTACGTCCTCAAGGTGTCTACAATGCCTCATGTACATTAGAAAATGTAAGTGTATAAATTATTTTTTTTATCTTTATATTACACTTATGAGCTCAGAATGTGATGATTAGAATAGGACTATGAAGCTGCAGGGACAGATAGTGATGGCTGGGGGGCATAAACACCTGACAGGTTCCCTTTAAAGTATGTTCTACTTATTACATGTCTGCATAGAGATCACTCAGTAGGTAATGCAAGCAAAGTAATGTATGTAACTCAGGATCAGTACAGGATCAGTAATGTAATGTATGTACACAATGACTGCACCAGCAGAATAGTGAGTGCAGCTCTGAAGTATAATAACAGGATCAGTACAGGATCAGTAATGTAATGTATGTACACAATGACTGCACCAGCAGAATAGTGAGGGCAGCTCTGGAGTATTATTACAAGATGTAACTCAGGATCAGTACAGGATCAGTAATGTTAATGTAATTAATGTACACAGTGACTACACAGCAGAATAGTGAGTGCAGCTCTGGAGTATAATACAGGATGTAACTCAGTATCAGTAATGTATGTACTCAGTGACTGCCCAGCAGAATAGTGAGTGCAGCTCTGGAGTATAATACAGGAGGTAACTCAGGATCAGTAATGTAATGCATGTACGCAGTGACTGCACCAGGAGAATAGTGAGTGCAGCTCTAGAGTATAATACAGGGGGCAACGCAGGATCAGTACAGGATCAGTGATTAATGTATGTACACAGTGACTACACCAGCAGAATAGTGAGTGCAGCTCTGGAGTATAATACAGGGGGCAACGCAGATCAGTACAGGATCAGTAAAGTAATGTATGTACCAGCAGAATAGTGAGTACAGCCAGTGGCAGATTATAATGAGGGCAATCTGGGCTTCCGCCTTGGGCCCAGAGGTCTGGGGGGGCCCACCGCCAGATATTATAATGTTGAGTGTGTAACACATAGTCACCTGGCTCCTGTTTCCCCGGCGGAGATCTCCAAGCAGTAGGCATGGGCTGGGACTGTGCAATGCTGCCCGTTTGTGAATCAGTCTGGCCTCACCACAGTTGGGAGATGGGATTGCGGGTGGGGATTTTTTTTATTCCTGCCTGCCCACCCACCGCAGTCCTCTGTCCTGTAGTTGCGGGGAGAGGTCACGGGGGGGAGGATGCATCGCAGTCCGGCTGTCAGCCGGGAGCTGAGAAGAGCAGCACAAGAAGAGAAGAGCAGGACAAGAGCTTTGCTCTGATTGGTGGACAGGCGATCAGTGTGCTGATGATCCACCAATCAGAGCAAAGAATAAACTCCAGCAGCAGCAAAGCACCGCTTAGAACATACAAGATACCGGCATCACCGTGAAGGCACAGCTATCGGTATGCTTTACGCTGCAGTCACTACTGGGATGTCTGTGCCCAGTGTAGGGACTACCAATGCGATCCCCTGCAGTGCATTGTGAGGAGCTGGCTGAGCTGAGAGTAGGGGAAGCGGCAGAGGGATGGACACACTTGGGATATCAATTAGCTGGGTATGGGGTATCCAAACCGGAGGAGTAACTACTTGTAGTTTGGAAGCAAGGTTATCAAAATAGCAAGTTTTAGGTGAGTGTAAATAAAACTTAACCTTTAATGTGTTCAATTAAAAAGGGTTGTACCTGATCAGTGTTATCCCCAGGATGATAAAACCAACAAAACAAACAACATATATCCACCACAAACTTTGTAGATTAAGTATTGGGGAGGTATACCCCAGGAGACTCCAATCCACAAAGGTGTGTTACTCTAGTTTCAAGTGTTAAAACTTAAATAGAGTGCGCGGGTTCGCAAGTACCTTACAGTAGGTTTAAACCGAAACCCCACTATGTGTTTATCAATACCCTGTGGTCACTCTGCACAAATCAGGTATACACAAGGGGTAGGGGTAGGTAATGTGTAGGAGAAAGTAAACTGTCCCATATAATGGAACACTCTCACCGGCTTAGTCCCCACGATCACACTTGAAGATAGCTACATCAATACATGTGTCCTTCAAGCAGAAAACACTCCAGTACTATGGAACCATCAAAGGAATCATAGTTGCCATCTTCGTCATGTAGCATACACTACCTACGCGTTTCGTTGTCCCACTCATCAGTTGAATTATGGTCTTTTAGAGGGAATATAAATCATTGGATACCCTCATGCTTAGAATGGCATGCAGAGGATGGTCTAGAGAAAAAAACAAAATGTGCATAAGTTTCCTATTCACCTGGTATCCCCATGATCCACATGGGGCCCTAGGTGTACATATACAGGGTTGCATGTAGGCACAGATACCCAGGCTAGTTGCTCATGTTATCACTCCACCAAGTCCTCTTATGTCTGCAGCGCCATCTTTGGTTGTGCAGCCCACGGGGGTGTGTAGATGGGGTCACATGACCCATCAGAGATGGATACTGGTCAGTACTCCGGTCGTTTCAAAAGTACCAGCGCACAGAGTTATTTATAGAGTGTGGCACAGTGAAGTGTCCAGACTCCGAAGCTCGAAACCTTATTATATGCAGGTATACTCTACTAGTAGACAAACACATCATTAAGTACATGGTTCAGCTGCTACCGGGCAAGTGTATGTATCAGACGGATTTGATCAGGATAGAAAAGACACAAACTAACACCCAGCACCAAGTGGGCTATTTTGATCACGGACAACAGGTATCAAACGGATGGAAACCTTGTATTGTATCACAATTAGTGAGTGAGAGAATGATGAATTAACCCTTTTCTGGGGGTCTGATTGAAATCATAGAACATATAGGAGTGTAGGAAAGTTGAGAAGGAAAATGGGAAGGTGTTTGTAGGGAAGGGAGAACTAAAGTGACACTCCACCCCTTAGCCCTACACTGGATCTTACTTACCTTACAGTAGAGGTTGGCACCCTAAGAGAAAACGAGATTGGCGCCCTCACTCACCATCGACTGTCCCTCCCATCTCTCCCTGGGCTAACATGCACCTATAAAGGAAGAAAAGGAAAGTGCTTCATTTAGACCTTTGGGTGAGACCGTATCAAGGGTGAAAATCCAGAAAGTTTCTTTTTGAAGAATCTTCTTATCCCATTCCCCCCTCGAAGGTGGGGCAATGTGATCTATTCCAATGAAGGTGATACATCTCTCATCTCCCCATGCTGTTGATTCACTTGTCTTGCTAAAGGGGTATTTTTCTTATTTCTAATATTCCCCCTGTGTCACCCATCCTTCTCCTAAATTCCCTTCTTGTTTTGCCTACATACTCAAGGCCACAAGGACAGACTGCTCTATAAATGACTCCCTTAGTTTTGCAATTTATGAAGGAACTGATGGTTTATGTTCTATTAGTCACATTGCTTGTGAAGGTCTTAGTGGTTAACAAAGACTCGCAAGAGATGCAAGTTCCGTACCTATAGCAACCTTTCACATTACTTTTAGCCAAGTCCCGTTCCTCATCTGGAAATGGCTATGTACCAAACGATCCCTCAAAGACCTCGCTCTTCTATATGTGATTCTTGGATTGCCCTGTAGAAAGGGACTGAGATCACCATCCATTTTGAGTATGGCCATTGCCTGTCGCACATGGTCGGCACCACTGGTGTACGTGGCTATAAAGCGGATCTCATGATCTTTCTTCCCCTCCTTGGGTACTGGGTTTAATAGTTTTGGACGTTTCAATTTCTCAACCTCCTTCCAAGCCCTATTTACCATTTGTTCGAGGTATCCCCTCTCTTTGAATCTTTCTGTCAGGTCATGCGACTGTATTTGAAAACTGGCATCATCCGAACAGTTTTGTCTCATACAGATGAACTGACTCTAAAGGTACCTTTACACTCCGCAACTGTGCCTAGCAACAGGTATCCACCGCTCGTGCACGCGCACAGTTTTAACGGTGGATACCGATCGATAATGCCGCATATAGACGCCGCCATTGCGTTGTCCATTGAAGGTATTTGCGTTCCCCGGAAGTGCCGACAGCTCCTGCGGTTTAATTCCTGTTGAATTCCTTCCCTGGTTTACACGCCGCTACCACAAAGGAATATGGGCGTACATCTTTCACGCCGCAAGTACATAGGCGTGACAGAGTTGTGTATTCCGTGACGCTCGTACGATGATTGGACAACGCAATAGCATCATGATTGGCTAGCCTGCGCAGGAAGGCTGGCTAATACATGACTCCATTGCAAATGTGTAGTGTGAATGGTCAGCTCTTTAAATATGGCGCCCTGTGCAGGGAGAGCCAATGGTAACACAGTAGCCCCCACCAATCAACGCTGATGGGGTGTGTATCCATGACGCTGTGGCACGCCCCTGTGAAATCACTAGGCGACGCAACATCCATGCCTGTGCCCCGTTTACACGCCACTACCATGGCAATTGTGCCTTTGTGTTGCCTTCGGTTTTTGAGCACGGCTCAGCAACAGGTATCTGAGTCAACTGCAGGACCACGGGAGGAATTGCCCTATTTACACGCCGCCATTTCGTAGCAATTTCATGGCAACAGGCATAAATATCCCCAATGCCAGGCAGTTGCTACCATTCAGTGGTGGCGTGTAAAGGTACCTTTAGGGATCCCCTTCTTTTGGCTCGTAGGATGGCCACTTTCCCATCTTAAAAGACAGCTGGTAGAAGAGGCCTTGCGGAAGGTACTTGTTTGCAAGGTCCCATCTCTACCCTTCTCGATTTGAATATCTAGAAAGGGCAGTTTGGTCTTTGCTGTTTCAAAGGTGAAACTGAGGCCCAAATTATTACCATTCACAATATCCACTGGTTTTGCAAATTGTCTTTCTTCACCCCTCCAGATCAGGAAGATATCATCAATATACCTTGCCATAGCAGAATTCTGTCTAGATCAATTTGGAGATCATCATCAAACACTACGGTTTCCTCCCACCAGCCCAGGAACAAGTTTGCATACGATGGGGCCATCGAGCTCCCCATCGCTTTGCCTTTGAGCTGGTGGAGGTATTTACTTTCAAATGTAAATACATTCTTGGTTAAACAGAACTCCAACAGCCTGATGACAAAGTCACTATGTCTGTGGAAGTTGTTTCCTCAACCTCTTCATACCATTCTAAGCATGAGGGTATCCAATGATTTGTGATCCCTCTTAAAAGACTATAACTCCCCTGATGAGTGGGACAACGAAATGCGTAGGGAGTGTATGCTACGTGGCGAAGATGGCAACTATGATTCTTTTGATGGTCCATAGTACTGGAGTGTTTTCTGCTTGAAGGACACATGTATTGACATGGCTATATTGAAGTGTGATTGTGGGGACTAAGCCGGTGAGAGTGTTCCATTAAATGGGGCAGGTTTACTTTCTCCTACACATTACCTACCCCTTGTTTTGCTTGTGTATACCTGATTTGTGCAGTTTCAACCTACTGTAAGGTACTTGTGAACCTGCGCACTCTATTTAAGTGTTAACTCTTGAAACTAGAGTAACACGCCTTTGTGGATTGGAGTCTCCTGGGGTATACCTCCCCAATACTTAATCTACAAAGTTTCTGGTGTAGATATTTGTTGTTTTTTTTGTTGGTTTTATCGTCCTGGGGATAACACCGATCAGGTGCAACCCTTTTTAATTGAACACTTTAAAAGTTAAGTTTTATTTACACTCACCTAAAACTTGCTATTTTGATGGACACACTTGGGTCTGCGACCTAGAACCCAGACCTGTTGAATGCTATACAAGACTGAAGGGGGGATAGCACACCCAGACTTGCTTCGTGGTATATGGGAGAAGATGGCACCCAGACCTGCTGCATGCTATATGGGATGGGGGAGCACACCCAGATCTGCTACATGCAGTTTGGGATGGGGGAGCACACCCAGATCTGCTGCATGCAGTTTGGGATGGGGGGAGCACACCCACATCTGCTGCATGCTATATGGGATGGGGGAGCACACCCAGACTTGCTGCAAGCTATATGGGATGGGATGGAACCCAACCTGCTGCATGATATATGGGATGGGGGAGCACACCCAGATCTACTGCATGCTGTTTGTGATGGGGGAACTGCTGCATGTTATATGGGATGGGGAGAGCACACCCAGATCTGCTGCATGCTATATGGGATGGGGGGAGCACACCCAGATCTGCTGCATGCTATGTGGGATGGGGGGGAGCACACCCAGACCTGCTGCATGCTATATGGGATGGGGGAGCACACAAAGACTTGCTGCATGCTATATAGATTGGGTTTGCACACCCAAACTTGCTACATGCTACAAGGGGGATGCCGTGCGTACCTGTATGTATTCTTGTGCATGCGTGTGCGTGCCTGCATTCTTGTGCATGCATGCGCCTGTGTACGTTCTTGTGTATGCACGTGCCTGTCTGCGTTCTTGTGCATGTGTGTTCCTGTCTGCATTCTTGTACATGCATAAGCTTATTTGTGTTCTTGTGCATGCGTGTGCTTGTCTGTTCTTGTGTATGTGTGTGCCTGTCTGTATTCTTGTGCATATGTGTGCTTGTCTCTGTTCTTGTGTGTGCTTGTCTGCATTCTTGTGCATATGTGTGCTTGTCTGAGTTCTTGTGTATGCCTGTGCCTGTCTGCTTATTTGTGTCTGTCTGAATTATTTTTCTTGTGCATGCGGGTGCTTGTCTGCGTTCTTGTGGGTGTGCCTGTCTGTGTCCTTGTGCATATGCGCCATGTCTTTGTTCTTATGTATGTGTGCTTCTCTGTGTCCTTGTGCATGTGCCTGTGTGTATCGATGTGCATGCATGTGACTTTCTGCATTCTTGCGTGTGTATACAGGGGGCTGTGTGTGGGGTTGCTGATGTGTACAGAGGGCTATATGTGGAGCTCCTGCTGCAAGCTGGCGTCTATGTGTGGGTTCCTGTTGTATACAGAGGGCTATTTGTGGGCTCCTGCTGTATACAGGGGGCTATATGTGGGCTCCTTCTGTAGCAGGGGGTTATATGTGGGCTCCTATTGTATACAGAGGGTTATTTGTGGGCTCCTGCTGTATACAGGGGGCTATATGTGGGCTCCTGCTGTAGCAGGGGGCTATATGTGGGCTCCTATTGTATACAGTCGGCTATGTGTGGGCTCCTATTGTATAGAGGGGGCTATGTGTGGGCTCCTATTGTATACAGGGGACTATGTGTGCGCTTCTGTTTTATACAGGGGCCTTTGTGTAGGCTCCTGCTGTATACAGGGGGTTATGTGTGGCTCCTACTGTATAAGGGGGCTATGTGTGGGCTCCTACTGTATACAGGGCTATGTGTGGGCTCCTGCTGTATACAGGGCTATGTGTGTGCTCCTGCTGTACACAGAGCTATGTGTTGGCTCCTGCTGTATACAGGGCTATGTGTGGGCTCCTACTGTATACAGGGCTATGTGTGGGCTCCTGCTGTATACAGGGGGCTTTATGTGGGCTCCTTCTGTAGCAGGGGATTATATGTGGGCTCCTATTGTATACAGAGGGCTATTTGTGGGCTCCTGCTGTATACAGGGGGCTATATGTGGGCTCCTGCTGTAGCAGGGGGCTATATGTGGGCTCCTATTGTATACAGTCGGCTATGTGTGGGCTCCTATTGTATAGAGGGGGCTATGTGTGGGCTCCTATTGTATACAGGGGACTATGTGTGCGCTTCTGTTTTATACAGGGGCCTTTGTGTAGGCTTCTGCTGTATACAGGGGGTTATGTGTGGGCTCCTACTGTATACAGGGCTATGTGTGGGCTCCTGCTGTATACAGGGCTATGTGTGGGCTCCTGCTGTACACAGAGCTATGTGTTGGCTCCTGCTGTATACAGGGCTATGTGTGAGCTCCAGCTGTATTAATTTCCCACCCCAGCTCTGTTATATATAGTGCAATACTATTTATAGTGCTGTATATAAGGGGAAAAATATATGGAGCGGCACGCATAGTGTGCCACCGTTTTCCTCGTTTCACTTTTACGGATCTGCACCTGTGTGCTAATCCTGTGACCTTTCATATGATCTATTAAAAGATGATCATGTGACATGCCACATGATACACTACTTCGGATTGGGGGGGGGCCTCGCCTTCTAAACAGCCTGGCGCCCTGGCTACCCTTAATCCGCCCATGAGTGCAGCTCTGGAGTATAATACAGGAGGTAACTCTGGATCAGTATTTGATAAATCATGTAATGTATGTAACAGTTATTATGAGTATTGTATGCCGCCCTTACAGTTAGTCACGGCATTATTTCTGCCCACACGTGGCCCCTGAGGTCAGTAAGTGGTTGCAGCAGTCAAATGCTGAAGCCTCTGAAGCCGCAGGTCCATTTTCAGATCCGAATTTCTAAATACTATGAATCCAGTCTATCCTGGTAATTAGGAGAGCTAATAGTGAAATAAGTCTCTTCTGCACATCGACGGATAACATGAAGGATCCTGGAAAAGGTTTTGATTACAATGAAAGGTTTAATATGAAAAAGATATTGAATCATTTGTGACGTTCCATTTAGGAAGACGTTTAGTGTGGTTTTCCCCTCTGAGCACAGAGCCGCCATAACACTATTTTCCTAGGACGTTCGTCTTATCAGGGTGGAATATGGCATATGGCAGCAGCGACTCCGGACTTTCTCTATTAAGGGTGGAGAAGTTTGGATGTTCTTGAGATCTGACTTGCTCTGTAATGTCTGTGAGATGTGCGGCTCCGCACTCGGCCTAAATAATCATTTTGTCTCCCCTGCTGAAATTGGCAGCAAAAACACATTTCCCAGGAGGCCGCACAATATCCAAACTTCAATCAAGAAATTGAATATTTATGTTATTTATCGAGAACAAGAGAGGAGAGAAAATTCCGGTGGGGAGAGAATGTTCCAAGCAGAATTACTGAAATATTCATTTGTGGAAGGCGCGATCCTCACCAGTGAAGCAATCAGGGCTCTCGTACAGAGCGAGAAGTAATGTCAGGATCCGCAACCGTTCTGGGGTCAACACTTCAGGACTGATCCCACCAATATTTATAGGATCCCATATTTCTCCTGGCTTCCAATGCCTGGGACCTTATCTATTGCTCTGCATGAACTGAATGGGAAACAGATGCACTGGATCAAAATGAGTGCTGCAGCACAGAGTATTTCAGGTGATGATTTGCTGCTCATTTATGTAATGTTCGTTAGCACAGTGCTGCATCTGATGGTCTTCGGTGTGAGTGTAAAAGGCGCAGCTCTCCCCTCCAGAGGTGTAACTTGAAGCTCATGGGCCCCGATGCAAAAGCCCAACATAGGCCCAAATTATTGCAAATCTTTACCAGCATTAGTCTTTTTCTATAGACCAAAGGGACTTTTGGGTCCCCTAGGCTCCAGGGCCTGGGTGCGATTGCAATCCCTGCACCTGTTGTAGTTACGCCCCTGCTCACCTCCTCCAAGAGAATTAGGGGGTGCATATTATCTCTGCCACATATACAGCAGGTGAAATGATATTGAACACATCACAATTTTGTAAGTAAATCTATTCTAAAGGTCTATTGCTATTCATTTCTCACCAGATGTTGGTAACAACCATCCTATGCACTCAGGCAAAAAAAAATCAAATCATACATGCCCAAGTTATGTGTAATAATGAGAATAACCCAGGTAAAAGATATTGAACACATGAAGAAAGAGAGGTGTAAAAAGTCATGGAAAGTCATGACACCAGCTGAAATCTATCAGGAATTAGAAGCAATCCTGCCACTTAGTGATAAATAATATCAGCTGGTTCAACTGATGGCCGATAAAAAGGAGTCTCATTACCAAGGTGCTACACAAGAAACATCGCATGATGGGTAAAACAGTGAGCTGCCTCAAGATCTTCACAACCTTATTGTTATAAAACATACTGATGCTATTGGTTACGTAAGTATTTCTAACCTACGGAAGGATACATTTGGCCAACACTGATTACTGTTTTTCGCCCTTCTCGGCACACGTTCCAAGGAGAACGTTTCATTTCTACTTCCTGCAGTGCAGAGGGCTACTAACATGGTGCAATACTAGAAGGCCAGAGTTGAACAATTGGTCAAAAAATTGTCATCCGATAACGATGGTGGCAGAAGTCATAGTTCCTTGGGCAACCATGTAGTAGAGAGGAGGGAGACACACAGTAGGTCCAAGAGATGCAAGGGAAGACTATCGAAGGTCTGGGTCAGCTTCATTACACCCTTCCAGTGCTCAGGCCCTGATGTGATTTGGAAGAGATACTTATCCAATTATACCACCATCCTTCGTGATTCCTCTGTACCGCATAACTATTGAGTATCCAAAATTGACGCGTGGCATGGATAATACATGTCAGATGACGTAGATGTGGAGTGCAAAGGGCTGGCACACCTAGCAGCTGGGCCAGAGGTCAAAATCACAGTGGCAGTGCCCAGTGCTGTATCCCTGGCTCATATTGAAAAGGGATAGGAAAAATGGAGAAAAATAAGAATAAAATAATTAGTTTGTGACGCCTGTTGGGTTGTTATTTCCAGCCAGAAGGTGGCCGGCACTGCAGCTAATCCCTGGGAGATAGGTGGTATGGCAGTGCAGTGAAGATGTTTAACCCTTCCCAACCGGTGCTTATGAAGGAAGTAATAGCAATGATGGGTGCAGAGGGAGAGGAGACGCACAAAGTCAGTTTCTTTGCTTTACCTTTTACTGAAGATTGTTGCAGCAAATCCAGAGTTTACAAGCACCCCCAGGCTTGTGGTCCAGCCAGCATGGGAAGAACTGTAGTCCGCTCTGCTGGGTGAGTATAGTGGCCTACCCGCTGACTTGTCCTTGCGATAGCTTTCTAGGTGCCTTTGAGTTTCCTTTACTCCCTCTGGTTGCTGTGGGTTACCTCCGGGCAGGTAATGCAGACCCTGTGAGTGACTGTACCTTCCAACAGTTCTCTGGCCCTCTCTTTTACTGATGCCCCAGAAAGCTCCACTTAAATGGCTAGTGAGCATAAAACCCACTAGCCTTCAGTTTCTGTTACTAGACATTAAAATCCTAGGAAACCAGGGCCCTGAACTCTGTTCTGTAGCTGGTCCTTCTGGTGAGCTTCCCAGCTCCCTCCAGACAGAGCCCTCTCCTTTGTCTTACTCCTTCTTACTACCCACTACAGCTTACCCCTCCCTCCAGCCAGTACCTGATTCACAGCCTAAGCCAGGCCCTTCAGTGCTCAACTTCATGGTTGAAGTTCAGGCTGTGTTGGTTGCTTCAGCATTCCAGCAGTGGGAGCTCCAATTTTTCTCAGACATGCCATTAAAAACAATTTTAGGAAATACCATTTGTGGCAGCCTAACTGCAGGGGTGGGACATAGACACTTTACTTGCAAGGTTTAAAGTGAACTTGTCAGACTTGTTAGCAGCTTTGTCCAGCGATGTACCCCCAATAAACAGTTTATGCATATTTTTTTTAGAGATCTGATGTATCAGTCATAAGAAATCTACTGTATGCAAATCAGGTTTAAGTGCACTGGGGGCGTGTCTATGCACTTGGCTGGCTTCCACCTGATTTGCCTATGACTTCTTCAGTAGTTTTCTCACGGCTGGCACATCGGATCTCTGGGATCCCAGTGCAGGTCTATGGCAAAACTTTTAGACTATCATATGTTACGTGTCACCTAATGTGCATCCGATGAGGTCTGGCATTGCGGCACCACAGGCCGCACCACCATGAATGGCTTGTAAATGGACACAATCTATCCGGCACCGAATCATTCCCTACAAAAACCTGAAAGGACCTTTCCAAATTTTCCATCCGATTAGGAAAGAGACGTTCAATAAGATCTGACATGTGCGGCCATTACATTAAGACCTTTATTTTTGCTGCCCTGCACCCCCGCTGTTATTATGGTTGATTTTTTTTTTTTTTATTATTCTATTTAGACCTCGCTCCTTTCACCTGATGACCGAAGAAAGGACTGAGAATTATTCGCTGTAACGTCTTTATGGAATGGCTGTAATTAAATCCTTTTAGTCAAGTGTAATTTCTATAAGTGCAAGACTGAGAATCGCATCTGAGTGCTCTAAATAACAAAAAAACACTACAAAGGTGGAGACATAATAATAATAATAATAATAATAATAATAATAAAAGCCTCCCCTGTAATCTGTATAATCATTGCTCCAGTCCCCATAATGCAGAGAAGTCAGCGATGAAGGCTGCCGGGGCTACATGTATTACACTTTAGGGTTATTATGATAGAAAAGGAAAATATCTGAAGATTTTGGGGAATTGCACATTTAAAGCCGTCAGTAAATTGACTTGTGTTGATGACGACAGTCCCCACTGCTCACAGCCATTGTCTTTGTCTCCTCTTGAAAGACATACAGATAGGATGTTTAGATTGTGAACCCCAATGGGGACAGGGTTGCATATGTATGTGATGCGCTATGGAATCAATGGCGCTATATAAATTAATAAATATTATTATTTTATTATTATTATTCTGCCTGGAAGTTTGGTATCACCTCAAAGATATCACCGAATTGGTACATAATATACAAAGAGAAAAAAATCACCAAATGGCCTCTTACAAATACCTTTGCATTTTGCAGGATACTATCAGCTACCTCAGAGGCAACCCATATCTCTCAACACCGATGCTTCATCTCCTACAACCTGACAACGGGGGCGATTGTGGCATCTGCGACCGCCGTGGAAGAGACAGGTGGTATCACTGGACATGAGATCACCACAGGGCGGCAGCCACTCCAAGAGTGAAGCATAGTGTCAGAAAGCAGCCTATTAATGACGCCCAGCTGTTAGACAAGGCGGGCCGCTCTGCAACAAAATATGCAACACAAGTGACTGTCGCCCCTAGAGGACACGGCTGTAGACTGCAGATAAAAAAATGCAATATAACACTATAGATGACAGTGAGGATTTAGTTTGATATTTTGGACCATAATAGCGTAAGCTCGTAGCCCCCGTCACGGGACCTCACACCTATGAGTACCTAGCCACATGTTTAGCACATGTATAATTTTGTTTTTTAAAAAATCACCGAATTGGTACATAATATACAAAGAATTATGTACCAATTCGGTGATTTTTTTGTAAAACAAAATTATACATGTGCTAAACATGTGGCTAGGTACTCGTAGGTGTGAGGTCCCGTGACGGGGGCTACGAGCTTACGCTATTTTGGTCCAAAATTTCAAACTAAATCCTCACTGTCATCTATAGTGTTATATTGCATTTTTTATCTGCAGTGTCCTCTAGGGGGCGACAGTCACTTGTGTTGCATATTTTGTTGCAGAGCGGCCCGCCTTGTCTAACAGCTGGGCGTCATTAATAGGCTGCTTTCTGACACTATGCTTCACTCTTGGAGTGGCTGCCGCCCTGTGGTGATCTCATGTCCAGTGATACCACCTGTCTCTTCCTTGTGGCACGGCGGTCGCAGATGCCACAATCGCCCCCGTTGTCAGGGTTGTAGGAGATGGAGCATCGGTGTTGAGAGATATGGGTTGCCTCTGAGGTAGCTGATAGTATCCTGCAAAATGCAAAGGTATTTGTAAGAGGCCATTTGGTGATTTTTTTATCACCTCAAAGATCTAAGATATACGTTTCCTTGTAAGATCCAGCATGCCAGTATGAGGAGACTTAAAAGCAGCAATGCTCCTCTGGCTACTTAAATATGCAAATATATCTTCAGAGAGGAAGAAGATGAACTCTAGTGTCACCTATCAGAAGTAGCAATCCTAAAAGTCAATATTCACCCTATAATGAGCCTTGTCGTATGACTTAAGATAAAAGCCAAACAAGAATCTCAATTTGCAGACACAGTGTTTCGGAGTGTTGGCCCTCATCAGTGCAAAGTATGGCTAGGTGAGAGGCTAAGTGAGGTCAAAGGGGCACGGTTTCTCCTTGTGGAGAGTGACGTGCCAGTATGAGGAGACTTAAAGTTGTAATGCTCTTCTGGCAAATTATATATGCAAATTATCTCTTCAGAGAGGAAGAGGACTTGAACCCTAGTGCCACCTGTTGGAAGTAGCAATGCTAAAAGTCAATACTGATCCTTTAACGAGCCTTATCATATGGCCATATAGGTTCGTTAAAGACTCTGTACTGACTTTTAGGATTTCTACTTCCAATAGGTGGCACTAAAGTGCAAGACCTCTTCCTACCTTATTTCACAGAGGAGTATTGCGGCGTGTGTCTCTTCATCCTGGCATGTCACTCTCCACGAGGAGAAGTCTTAGCCCTTAGATCCCGTCTTAACCTGTCACCAAGCCAAATAAGATCTCATACTTTACACTGATGGTGGGCAATACCCCGAAACACCGTGTCAGCAAATTGAGATTCTGGTTTGGCTTATATTCTAAGTCATATGATGAAGCTTGTTAAAAGGTCAATATTGACTTTTAGAATTGCTGCTTCCAACAGGTGGCACTAGAGATCAAGTCTACTTCCTCTCTCAAGAGACAATTTGCATATATCCCAGAGGAGCCTTGCAGGCATCCAAGTCTCCTCATACTGGCATGTCGCTCTCCACAAAGAGAAATCCTACCCCTTAGACCCCACTTAGCTTCTCATACAGCCAGATCAGATCTCATACTTTGTACTGATGAGGGATAATAGCCTGAAACAGCATATCTGCAAATTGAGGTTCTGATTAGGCTTATATCAGAAGTCAGAAGCACAAAAAACATAGTCAAACAACGTGGAAAAAATACTCTGTTGTAAAGAAAAACATTAAAAAGCAAGTGCTGGTAAAAAACAGGGTATTCAGTTGATACGTTTTTTGCAAATTATGTATGCTAAGCTGCTCTACCTCAGATCTTGGACCTGTCTGGACCCTGCTCATGTAGGTACTAATACACATGGTCAGGTTTTTTTGAATACATCAGATAGGGGCTGCTCTGACAAGGGTTACCGTGGAGAGGTAGAGCAGCTTAGTATACATTTTTTGCAAAAAACGTATCAACTAAATACCCTGTTTTTACCACTTTTTTACCAGCACTTGCTTTTTAATGTTTTTCTTTACAACAGAGTATTTTTTCATGTTTGTTTGACTATATTTTTTGTCCTTCAGTCTTTTGGTGAACGCTTGTCCTACAGACACGTTCACTGTGTCATGGCTCATTAGTTAGTTTTTTGCTTTATATCAGAAGTTATATGACAGACTTGTTAAAGGGTCAATATTGACTTTTAGGATTGCTACTTCCAATAGGTGGTGCTATAGTTCAAGCCTCCCTCCTCTCTGAAGGGACAATTTCACCTCAAATATCTTCACACAGCATCGAGGACCTTGGGCGTCTCAAATCCTCTCAGCCTCCTGAGGGAATCTGTCATTAGGTTTTTGCTACCTCATCAGAGAGCAGAATGATGTAGGCAAAGAGACCCTGATCCAATCAACAATGTATCACTTAGATTACTGCAAGCAGCCATTCTGACACAATCAGTTTTTAGATTTAGCAATACAGCAGAGCTGAGAAGGCAGTCCCCGCCCACACCCGCTCTGTATATACAATGTCTATAGACAGTGAGCTGCCCACATTAGGCTCTGAATATACAATGTCTATAGACAGTGAGCTGCCCCCGCCTACACCAAGCTCTGTATAGACAATGTCTATAGACAGTGAGCTGCCCACATTAGGCTCTGAATATACAATGTCTATAGACAGTGAGCTGCCCGCACACACACCAGCTCTATATGTACAATGTCTATAGACAGTGAGCTGCCCCACCCACACCAGGCTCTATATAGACAATGTCTATAACAGTGAGCTGTCCCACCCACATCAGAAATCTGTATACATGTTTATAGCATGAGCTACCCTCACACAACCAGTCTGTATATGCAATGCTAGCAGAATGGAGTGCCCTAGCCCACACCAGGCTTTGTATATACAATGTCTATAGACAGTGAGCTGCCCCCGCCACATCAGGCTCTATATATACAATTTCTATAGATAGTGAGCTGCCCCCGCCCACATCAGGCTCTGTATATACAATGTCTATAGACAGTGAGCTGCCCACATTAGGCTCTGAATATACAATGTCTATAGACAGTGAGCTGCCCCCGCCTACACCAGCTCTGTATAGACAATGTCTATAGACAGTGAGCTTGCCCACATTCAGGCTCTGATATACAATGTCTATAGACAGTGAGCTTTCCCCACACACACAGGCTCTATATGTACAATGTCTATAGAAGTGAGCTGCCCAGCCCACACCAGGCTCTATATAGACAATGTCTATAGACAGTGAGCTGTCCCCCCCACATCAGCTCTTATATACAATGTCTATAGAAGTGAGCTTCCCCCACACACACAGGTCTGTATATGCAATGTCTATAGAATGTGAGCTGCCCTGCCCACACCAGCTTTGTATATCAATGTCATAGAAGTGAGCTGCGCCCACACAGGCTCTTATATAAATTTCTATAGACAGTGAGCTGCACCGCCCACATCAAGCTCTCTATATACAATGTCTATAGACAGGAGATCTGCCCCACGCCCACACCAGGCTCTGTATATAAATGTCTCTAGACAGTGAGCTTCCCCTGCCCACATCAGGCTCTCTGTATACAATGTCATAAACAGTGAGCTGCACCTGCCCACATCAGGCTCCCTATATACAATGTCTATAGATAGTGAATTGCCAACCAGAGGAGGGAGTGTGCACGAGGCAATGTAGTCCAAGCAATGATAAAGTTTTCCTGCTTAAACAAATATTCAAGGTAAAGAACAGATGGATGTTCATAAGAGTGGCATCGCTGACTGCAATGTGTTAACTCTTACATCATGCTGTCTTCAGATTACATAGCAAAAACCTGCTGACAGATTCTGTCTAATGATACAAGGCGGCTTCGGTTACATCCCTTGTTGTTACATTTACCTGCTACAACATTACCGATCTGTGTAGTATTAGGTGCTGGAGCCGCAGCGTTGCCGTCACCCAACGCTGAGCTTTATTAGGTCTTCTCCACTTTAGTGTTGTGCGGACAAATTGTCTGATGTAATGTAACATATTGTTGTTCTTCTCCAGAACAGGATTTACATCAGTGAACATGACGGAGAACTTCACATTGAATCCATTTACATTTTTCCAGATGCCACCGCTGCTATGTTATGACTTTTTGTATTATATTTAGCAAGTGAAGCAATACAGAGGACGGTGGTAAAGAAAAAAGGGCGAACGTCCAATTTCATAGTATTTCCTGGTAAAAAAAAATTTAAAAAAATATGCAAAATGTTGTGGAATTTTACAAACAATTTTCCGTTTTCATGTTGCATTTTATTTTGAATTCTTCCTTTTGCTGTCTTGTCTTCTACATTGTTTATTTCCCCTTGATTTATTCTCCCTTTTTTCAATATGACCGTCAAATTGTATCGATAGAGTCTGATTGGCAAATATTTACTATAAGTGTTCCTTCTCCTTTTATTCATATTATAAGATACGCATGGAATCTGATCTATGATATGTTATTATTAATTAATAATTATCATCTACAATTGATGTAGTTCACCTTCCTTTCTATCCCATTTGACTTCACCCTGTGGATTATTCCTCCTTGTAATTAATCCCACAATGCACCAGTTCAAAATTATATCAGCAGCTAGAGTCGTTATTATTAAAGGCAAAAATTACTATAAAGTGAGTATCCTTCTCTTTATATTCAACCAAATAATTATAAGTATACAGTCAGTGAGTCTGATCTATGATCTCTTTAATCTTATTAATGGGACAGGGGCTGCCTATTCATCATCAGTAACTGTGATAGCAGTTTCTGTTTTCCTTTCCTATGGAGATCCCCAGTGGTACTGACTCACCCTGCTAGGGGCCATGGGGTATTTCGAGCCGGGCCCTCTCCCTCTCTTCTGGTGATGTCATCTGCGGGATCGGGAATCTGTGGGATGTCACGGTGGCGTGATCCGGTCTGTGGCCCCGGAGCAACCAAATAAAAATAGGAAACGAGATTATGGAATGGGGAGATTTTGGGGGTGGTTGTCGTAACGCCACCCGTGGTATGCAGCTGTTAGTGGTCACTGCTGCAGACCAGGACCTCTGGGGATGATGGGATGGCAGCTGTGATGGTGTCACTCCCCACGGGTGGAGCGGGTCCCTAGTACACACATTTCGTAATCCTTCCCTCTAGGGTCATTGCTCCACTGAATGCCTGAGCCATCCCACTGGCTGAGTTCACCCACTGTCCCTGGAACTAGGTGTGTTGGGTGTGTTTGTGGGTGTCTGAACTCACCAACCTGGTTACTGCAGGCGGGAATACCACACCTATGGAGTTGGTGCAGTACCCTCTGTAGCAACCAGACCGCAGGGGTGCCACATTACCCCTTAGCAAAGATTAGCATGTCCTCGTGCTAAGACACGGGTTAAATGATGTTGCAATGGAAACTCAAATTTTTATAACACGCATGTAAAACAACAATAACACAAATACAATAAGGCTTCGTCCCTTGCGGGAGGTTCTAGGCTTAAACGTTACATAACAAAAACCACACTGTGAATATATAAAACTGGTATAAAAATAGAGACTATAGGTATAAAAATAGAAAAAGCAAAAGTGAATGTATAAAAAATAGAAAAAGCAAGAGTAAACATGGAAGAAACACAAATTAGTCCAGCAAGCATCACTCACCGGGTAGTTTAGAGATTGTCTATTTTAGTGCAGTTATTTTCTTCGGGGGACCCTCCACAAACAAACCCCCAACTGAGGTCCTGGGTCGGCGACAGGACGTAGGACCAACGTTTTCCGGCAACACCGAGTGGGTTTTTCTTCGTGGTCAACAGGTTGATTAGAACACACTTAAAAGGCACATGTAGAAGCAGCATGCATATACTATTCAAACAAAATTAACATAGCTCCACTAGCCCTTTTCACTCCGGCTGCCACGGCAGCGCATCCGGTCTTGCCACTCGTGCTTCTGACAGCACCAGTTGCGAATGTCCCAGCACGGATGTCAGAGTTTCTGCTTCCTGCACGAGAGGATGTGCGCGTCTCTCCGGGGTGGGCTCCCTGGCTGCGACTGCCTCAGGATGCACCTGCCGTACGTGAACGGCGTAGGGCCCTCACTCTCCCTCCTGCCGCACAAATGTTACTCGGTCTCTGGATTGAAGATCCCTGCCCTGGTGACCCTTGGGCAGGTGCTCCTCCACATCCCGATGGGAGACGAAGAGCTCCTGGCTTGCCCCTGCACCCGGAGGAAGCCCCAGCTGCTGCCGACATGGAAAGTAGTCACAATCCCTTCTAGGCATGGGCCCCCACCAGTGCAGTAGGCCTTGAGGGCTTCGGCCTTTGCCAACATATTGCGCTCCTCCAGCGCTCGCTGTTGGGCCCTCTGTTCGGCCTCATCCACCTCCCATTGGGCTATCCTTAGGTGCTCAGACCAGGTTAGGGTCTCCACCTCCTCCCGTCCTGCTTTAATGGGTCCCGGGAACCCTATCGCTCCCCCGTGGATTGCTCCATTGAATTATAATATAATAATATTTATTCATTTATATAGCGCTATTAATTCTATAGCACTTAACATACATCAGTAATGCTGTCCCCTATGGGGCTCACAATCTAAACATCCTACCAGTATGTCTTTGCAATGTTGGAGGAAACTGGAGTGCCCGGAGGAAACCCACGCAAACATGGGGAGAACATACAAACTCCTTGCAGATGTTTGTCCTTGGTGGGAATTGAATCCAGGACCTCAGCACTGCAAGTTTCCAGTGGTAAGCACTAAGCCACTGTGCCACCCTATTTAAAGATGACCGGGTCTGCTCTAACTTCCTGGGCTGGTGACTCTAGAGTCAGTGGTGCTACAAGTCCCTCCCCGTCAACCAGGGTCTGTTCCCAGGCCAGGTTGGTCGGTGATGGGCCAGGTATGGGGGCGCAAGGGGGTTCAGTGGGCCCAACTAAGGTCTCGGTCCCTTCCAGGATGGCATCTCGCCTACCTTCTCCTGGGTCTGCGCCGGCACCGGGTTCCTCTGGTCGGCTGTCAGCGTTGAAGGTCGGCGATGCAGGATGGGAAGCAGACCGCTGTGCCGTCACCTTTGCTAGTAGGGTCTTCTGCCATTGGCCCACTGTGGTCATCTGGGCCCTCACTAGCTGGCGGCTCAATTCCCGTACTTCCTCTTGCAGGAAGGCAGGGTCCAGCTCGGGTATCTGGCTCAGGCCCTTCTCCGGTGAGCTGGGGGAGTCCTCCACTGCCACCCCACGCTCTGGGTTGTCTTGGCCTTGCTCCGCCATCTTGCCGACCACGCAGATGCTGGAGTTCCCGTCACACCTTGCCCAGTTCGCACCAGAGTCTTGATCTGCCCCTCCTTTTGTGGGGGTGTCTCTGCTCCCTTGCCGTCAGTCACACCCCTGCGTGGAGTAACACAATGATTTGGATCGCCCTCCCAGCTCTTGGAGGGCAAAGGGGGTGTAGGCCATTTTTCCAGCTGCGTGCTGGCCCGGTCCATGAAGGGGGACTGCGGTCCGGCCCCCCCCAGCACATGGTCTCAGTCTATTGTGGCCACCGTTACTCCGGCCTAGAAAGCACAGTCTCGTTGTTACAGTTCGGAAGGTGCACAAGACCCAGCAACACCAGGTCGGTACATCCTGTTCGCGATGCCAAATTTTAACTCGCCCTGCTAGGGGTCGTGGGGTACTTGGAGACGGCCCTTTCCCTCTCTTCTGGTGTTGTTGTCTGCGGGATCAGGAGTCTCTGGGGCCGTGACCCGGACCGTGGCCTCGGAGCGGTCAAATAAAAATGGGAAAAGGGATTATGGAATAAGGGAGATTTTGGGGGTGGTCGTCATGACACCACCCAGGGTATGCGGCTGTTATTGGCTACTGCTGCAGACCGGGACCTCCAGGGATAATGGGGTGGCAGCTGTGATGGTGTCGCTCCCCACGGGTAGAGCGGGTCCCCAGGGTATCTGGAGTAGGGGGTTATTAGGGTTTTGGAGGGCCAGCGGGGCTGATCTGGCTGCAGGGAAGTACCGGGGCATCTCGCAGGCCGGCTCCTGCTACCTGCGTGGCGTTTCAGTCTACCACTCCTCAGGTGGGAAATGATCAGTCTCACACACAGTTCTGAGTTCCAAACCCAGTTTACTTGGCTTTCTCTGCTCGCACCACAGGTTACAGTTCAAGTACATTTGCAAACCGGATAGTCCTTAGCAACCAGGATGGCTCATCCAGTACACCCCTTTCATGGTCCTTCTCTCTTGGGTCATTCTTCCTCTGCGCTGTTTGCTCAACTCACTCCTGCATGTGCCTCAGCACACAGTGCCCCGATCCAGCAGCCACGGGCCTTGTTGGGCGACCGGCCGCGTCCCATGACCCTAGTACGGCTGCCTTCTCGGCGGATGTGTCGTGAGTAGGCCACAGCTCCTCTTGATCTTGTGGCCTCTGGTTCTGTGGTTGGAGCTTGGAGTCTCCCCATCACCATTAGGGCCGGGTCCCTGGTGCTCTCCCTGCCACTTCGCTTCACATCAGATTTGGGCGCACAGGTGGATCGCTCACTGCCCGTGTCCCTAGGGCTCCTTCTGTCTCTCTGCATTCCACATTTTCCCGGGACCCGAGACAAGCCTCATCTCTGCTCAAGTCCGCCAGGTCCTTCTCTCCTGCTTACTCCGCCAACCTTCTTCTCCTACTGAGCTTGGTCTTATGGTGGCTTCACACCTGGCGACGTCGCTAGCGACATCGCCGAAAAAGTGACGTATCAGCGATGTCGCTAGCGACGTCGCGCTGTGTAAACGAGCGGCGCGACCGCGTTTTATCGCCGGTCGCAGGTTGACAGGTTTACGGGAAGAACCGTAAACCTGTCAACCTGCGACCTGCGATAAGGCTGGATCGCGCCGTGTGACATCGCCAGAGCGATGTCGGCGGCGATCCAGCCTATACCGCAGCGTTGCTGCGGATCGCTCGCTGGGCTAAGCCCAGCCCAGCGAGCGATGTCACCGCCCGCATCGCTGCGGTGTCACCGGCCGCAGCGATGCTGTGTGACAGCTGGCCAGCGATGTCGGAAGCGAGCGGGCACTTGCGCATCGCTTCCGACATCGCTGGCCAGATCATGCTGTGTGACGGCACCATTACTGTCTAACTACTTCATGTGGTGTTTCCCCTTTGTCTCTTTCCTACTCCAGACTGCTTCCTGCTAACTTCCC
>JARQOC010000010.1:53888330-53997762 GCA_033576535.1 Allobates femoralis | reverse complement strand
CCCTATACTTCCAGTTTGAGCTATATTTCACGGGTCTTGGGACTTCATCTCTTACTTCTAGTCAAGTCTACTCTTTACATGTATTGGGTCTTCATCCCTAAAGTTCTAGACTAGTCTACTCTTCAAGGGTCTTCATCCCTATACTTCCAGTCCAGCATACTTTTCAAAGGGCTTTGGTCTTCAACCCTATAATTTTAGTCCAGTCTACTTTTTAATGGTCTTGGGTCTTCATCCCTATAGTTCCAATCCAGTCTGATTTTTACAGGTCTTGGATCATCATCCCAATACTTCCAGTCTGACCTTCTCTTCACAGGTCTTGGATGTTCAACCCTAGACTTTCAGTGTGATCTACTCTTTACAGGTGTTGGCCTTCGTTTCTCTACTTCTAATCTGGTCTACTCTTCAAAGGTCTTGGTTCTTCATCGCTATAGTTCCTTTCTGGTATATTCATCTTTATATTTCCAGTCCGGTGTACTCTTCACAGGACTTAGTTCTTTATTCTAATAGTTGGGACTAGGTGTCTACAGCGCTGATTTCACATTACGATCTCATGATGTAATTGGGCAACACACAAGGTGCTGAACGCTGGACAAGTACTATGGTGATAAAGACTGGTGTTCAAAGAAAAGAAAAACAGTGAGGTATGGAGCTGTGCAAAGAAGGTGAAAGCCTAAAAGAAGTAAGTATCATATGTTTTTATTTTTAAAATTCTACATTTTTCTTGCCATGGGATCTGGAGAGAGCGGAGAACATAAGACACACTCAATTCACAATCAAGGATTTTGTGCAAATAAAATTTCCTTGCTTTATTCCAGTGAATCTGCTAAACTTGATTTCTGAAAAGTGCTGAATTATAATTTCAGCTCTGGATAGAAGTTCTCCATTACTCATCACATCTGTGTTTTATCCCATGTGGTTGCAGGGCTGCAGCATAGATCCATAAACAGTGCTGAAACATTGCTGGAGATTTTACATCAACAAAATGAGGATTCAGAGGGTAAGAAAATCCTGCAGCACCTGTGACGACTAGGACCCTTTCAATGTATAGCATGGTTTAAGTTTCTTAAATTTAGCCAGACATGATGATATTTTGTTTATTAACCTGTGATAAGCCACTCATTGTTTCTACAAGGCTCTTGGGAGTCTGATAGTGTTTAAAGTTTGTGTTTACTCAGGTACTTACCTCACCCCTTTGTTACAGAAGGTCAGAGACTCCCAAGACAATTATGTATGCAAGCCTTCTATTGACCAAAGATGTGTATTGCTGATTCTATGTAAATTACCTAACTCCCTGGCTCCCCTCTGCTAGAGTCTCATTACCCCTAGGGATATTATGTATGCGGCTTGAAATCTAGCCAATGAGAGCACAGTCTTATTCCACAAATCATGAAGTCCTCAATAATGTGAATTGAGTGCTCAGGGGTATATAAGAAGGTCTGTTCATTGACCAGTTGACATGCTACATGGCGCCAATCTGGGATCTGCGGATTCAGTTGGCAGGTCATAACCAGAGGCCTAGGCACTTCAGTGCCAACTAAGGGGATCAAAACCTGAATGATATTACTACATGGACTTCAGCATCGAATGTTAGGAAACGGCTGGGATATCAAAGACTATATAAGGAAGAAACCCAGGTTAGGACAGTTCGGTCACCTGGCCACAGCAGAACCTTGTAATTCCCTGGTGAGCCAGCAGAGGGTGAGACTCTCTTGCCTGTTATATTCTGTGTTTTGTTTGGTTATGTGTTATATGCCATTATCTGTTTTGGATCCCATGCTGTCTTTGCCGTTCAGTGGACGAGAGCACCCACTGACCCCCGTGTCTCAACAGCACCATCCTGCTTAAATAGTCTGGAGAACATTGTGGTCCATATGTCATTGTGATATGCAATTTATTCTATAGATATGACTGGATGTGTTCAATAAAATTGGGATTAATGGTGTCACATATTGACTGTTTTTGCAGTTCTGGAGTGTTGCTGCTGTGCTATGTAATTGAGTTTTTTTTTCTTTTGTCTTCTCTGTGGCTCTGCAGGTTGAGGTAAAGGTGAAGGGGTGTGTCTGAGCTTGCTGCTCTCCACCCCCTCAGTCTTAAGTAGTTCTGCTTCCCTCCACCAGATGTCACAGATTCAGTTCATTCTCATCTAGGACCTGTGCTGTGCAGACGTGCTGTTGGAGCAGCTGCTATCCCCTTCCTTTGGAGAGGTGTCCTTTTCAAGGTCCGTGGGTGGAGGTAGGGACTCTTAACTGAGGACAAGTTGAGGATTTGAGGGATAGGGTGGTGGCCCGAACCTCCTCACCGTCAGACGTACCTTCAGGTCTAGTCAGGGACCCCAAGTCCATGGCCAGACTAGCTTCCTAATCGCCCTTGCCCATAATCCCTTTCTGCTCCATTCCACTCATCCGCGCCACGCGTGACACACAGAAAATCATGAGAAACAACATACCATATATACTCGCGTATAAGCCGAGTTTTTCAGCCCAAAAATTGGGCTGAAAAGTTACCCCCTCGGCTTATACGCGAGTCACTATACGGGCGCCCCCCCCCCCCCCAGAGGTATACAGGCCCCCCCCGTGCTCCTTAAACCTGTAAAGGAAGATGATTATACTTATCGCTGTCCGGCTGCCGTCCCCGCTCTCCATCGCGCTCCTCCATCTGCATCGCGCTCCTCCATCTTCCGGCTTCCTGTCGGCACCGACAATGACGTCATTGTCGGCGCAGAACACAGGAAGTCGGAAGCCGGTGAATGAAGATGGAGGAGCGCGATGCAGATGGAGGAGCGCGATGGAGAGCGGGGACGGCAGCCGGACAGCAATAAGTATAATCATCTTCCTTTACAGGTTTAAGGAGCATGGGGGGGGCCTGTATACCTCTGGGGGGGGCCTGTATACCTCGGGCTGCTGCTGCATATAACATGGGGCTGCTGTTGCATATAACATGGGGCTGCTGCTGTATATAAAATGGGGCTGCTGCTGTATATAACATGGGGCTGCTGCTGCATATAACATGGGGCTGCTGCTGTATATAAAATGGGGCTGCTGTATATAAAATGGGGCTGCTGCTGTATATAACATGGGGCTGCTGCTGCTGTATATAACATGGGGCTGCTGCTGTATATAACATGGGGCTGCTGCTGTATATAACATGGGGCTGCTGCTGTATATAACATGGGGCTGCTGCTGTATATAACATGGGGCTGCTGCTGCATATAACATGGGGCTGCTGCTGTATATAAAATGGGGCTGCTGTATATAAAATGGGGCTGCTGCTGTATATAACATGGGGCTGCTGCTGTATATAACATGGGGCTGCTGCTGTATATAACATGGGGCTGCTGCTGTATATAACTTGGGGCTGCTGCTGTATATAACATGGGGCTGCTGCTGTATATAACATGGGGCTGCTGTATATAACATGGGGCTGCTGCTGTATATAACATGGGGCTGCTGCTGTGTATACCATGGGGCTGCTGCTGTGTATACCATGGGGCTGCTGCTGTGTATACCATGGGGCTGCTGCTGTGTATAACATGGGGCTGCTGCTGTGTATAACATGGGGCTGCTGCTGTATATAACATGGGGCTGCTGTATATAACATGGGGCTGCTGCTGTATATAACATGGGGCTGCTGCTGTGAATACCATGGGGCTGCTGCTGTGTATACCATGGGGCTGCTGCTGTGTATACCATGGGGCTGCTGCTGTGTATACCATGGGGCTGATGCTGCTGTGTATACCCTGGGGCTGCTGCTGTATATACCCTGGGGCTGCTGCTGTATATACCCTGGGGCTGCTGCTGTTTATACCACTGAGGCTGCTGCTGTATATACCTCTGGGGCTGCTGTATACTACCACTGGGGCTGCTGTATATACCTCTGGGGCTGCTGTATACTAACTACTGGGGCTGCTGCTGTATATACCACTGGGGCTGCTGCTGTATACTACCACTGGGGCTGCTGTATATACCTCAGGGGCTGCTGTATACCACACTGCTGAGGGCTGTATACCTGTGCTGGGGTCCACCCTCGGCTTATACACGAGTCAATAGTTTTTCCCAGATTTTGGGGGCCAAAGTAGGGGGGTCGGCTTATACACGGGTCGGCTTATACACGAGTATATACGGTAGTTATCAGTTCATTATAGATTTTAGCATTGATATGAATAAATATTGAGAGGTAAATAGAGCGCAGTTCAGAAATACAATCTGATCCTTCCCGTCTGCTCTTTACGATTGTAAATACTCCCAAAGGACAACTGGAAATGAGGTGAATCTCTGTCTCTGTTTAAGTGCCGAACAAGGGATTTTTGAGAATACTAATTATCCCCTATTCTTCCCCTTCTGTATTCATCAGTTAAACCAACATATTTTATCCTGAAATAGTAGTTTGGTTTAATTAGTCATGGCTCGGGGCATGGTAAATTAAACTTCAGCTAAACAATTGTAAGCATTGTCTTCCTTTTATAAGAGTTTGAGAAAAATGCCAGTCTTTCATTTACTAAGACGAAGGAACGACTGCTATCAGTGCTGGGGCGCAAAACTAATACCGGAAGATGAATTATATCACTATATTCCCAAATGTCTCAATATGCTTTACACAAATATATTAAACAGCACCCAGAATATAGTACCATCATCTTCAGAGAGAGTCAAGATGGCAGTACTATCTGTGCCGTCATTGCTCATAGACAGAGACCAACAGTACCATCTGCAAATCTACAGGGAGAGACAGAAAGGTGATACTATCTGTATCTCTATCATATACAGGGAACGACTGGAAGGCAGTACTATCTGTACCTCCATCATATACAGGGAACGACTGGAAGTCAGTACTATCTGTACCTCCCTCATATACAGCGAAAGACTGGAAGGCAGTACTATCTGTACCTCCATCATATACAGGGAAAGACTAGAAGGCAGTACTATCTGTACCTCCATCATATACAGGGAAAGACTAGAAGGCAGTACTATCTGTACCTCCATCATATACAGGGAAAGACTAGAAGGCAGTACTATCTGTACCTCCATCATATACAGGGAAAGACTGGAAGGCAGTACTATCTGTACCTCCATCATATACAAGGAAAGACTGGAAGGCAGTACAATCTAAGGCTCCTTTCACATCAGCAGTTTTCACTAATGTGCGGCAGATCATGGCAGGTGGCGCCGCATCTGCCGGATCTGCCACCTAAAGGCCGACTTGTGGCCCGGATCTGGCAAGCTCCATGCATTGTCTATGGGACTTGCAGTCCGGGGCAGCAATTGTGGTTACTCCAGATTCTGCACTTGCGGCCGCGAAAAAAAAAGCTGCAAGTAGCGGGTTTTTTTCGCGGCCGCAAGTGCCGGATCTGGCCGCATTCGGCGTAACAGCATTTGTCGTACCAGCCCGCAAGCCCCACAGACAATGCATGGGGCTTGCCGGATCAGTGCCGCAAGTCGGCCGTTAGGAGGCAGATGCGGCCTCACCTGCCGGATCTGCCACACATCAGCAAAAACCGCTGATATGAAAGGGCCCTAAGCCAACAATAATGACATAAAGTGAAGGGAGGCAGCAACATATGCAGCTACATCATTCTCAGAGACAGAAGAGGCAGAACAATTTGTACATTCATCAATAACAGAGAGAAGGAACTAACTACACCTACAAGAATAGAAGGGAAGGTAGTACTTTCTAAACCAAATATTATTTCATGAATTGAAAGGATGCAGTAACTTCAGGTATCTATACCTGCATCATTTACAGGGAGAGACCAGGAGGCAGTACTATCTGAACCTCCATCATTTACAGGGAGAGATGGGAAGGCGGTACTATCTGTACCTCCATCATTTACAGGGAGAGACCGGGAGGAAGTATTATCTGAACCTCCATCATTACAGGAAGAGATGGGGAGGCAGTACTATCTGTACCTCCAGGGAGAGAAGGGGAGGCAGTTCTATCTGTACCTCCATCATATACAGGGAGAGCAGGGGAGGCAGTACTATCTGTACCTCCATCATATACAGGGAGAGCAGGAGAGGCAGTAATACTAGTGCATCTCAAATTAGAATATCATCAAAAAGTTAATTTATTTCAATAATTTAATACATAAAGTGAAACGCATCCAGTATATTATATAGAGTCTTTACAAACAGAGTGATCTATTTCAAGTGTTTATTTCTGTAAATGTTAATGATTATGGCTTACAGCCAATGAAAACGCAAAGGTCATTATTTCAAAAAATTAAAGTAGGGAGGAGGAAGGGTTAAACACCGCACTGTAGTAGAGGAAAGGGGAATGGATGGTGCTCACCGAATACTTGTAGGCCGTTGGTGCCAGGCAAGGATTTCTTGCCAATCCAGACTTCAGAGACACTTTGGAAAAAGCCGGCACCAGACAACTCCAATTTTCAAATTTTATTGGTCAGAGTGTTCAGTCATTAAAATCAGCGACCTAAGGGAGCAAGTCCCGCTGGTGCCGGCTTTTTCCAAAGTGTCTCTTAAACACCGCACTGCCGTATTCCACAAGACATCAAATGGTGAATATAATATTGATTTATTAGTAAACGTGTTTCAGGCCTCCCAGAAACACCCTGAAACATGGCAATATATTGATTTTTTATAATATTCTAAATCATTGAGACGCACTGGTATCTGTACCTCCACTATTTACAGGGAGAGGAGAGGCAGTACTATCTGTACCTCCATCATTTTCATTGAGCGATGGAGAGGCGGTATGTGGCACCCCTGCGGGGGATTGCCACAGGACCCACCAGTGCAGGGAGGGATATACACCTTGGCACACACTCACACAACACCTTCCACCCCAGACCGGGATGGGGAGCCCCACTGGCTGTCTTTAAGCCAGATTCCCTATAAAGATCCAGGGCTGAGGGGAGGAGTCAGTTAGTACTGAGATTAGTTCCAGTTAGTCAGTCTGCAGTCTGCAGTGAAGAGAACAGTTAGTGCTGAAGGAGCTGGTTGCTGGGACCAAGCCAGGCCCAGAACCAGGAAACCTGACCCAGCTGTGCAGAGGGAGAGAGGGGCGGTGGCCAGTGGAAGAAGTAGGAGAAAGAGGAAGGGAACATATCTGGTATCCCTTTAGCCCACCCGGACACCAGAGTCCAAAGTCGCTATTCATCTAAAGTGTAGCTGAGAAAGCCTGGACCAACCAGGAGGATTTAGTCCCCTGAAGTTACACCAATTGAGACATCAAACCTGACCAAGCATAGGACCAGGGGCCCGAGAGGAGAATAGGGATCCCCACAGCAAGGTCCTCATTGTCGGTTGTGAAGTAGTACCCTGAGAGGGAGAAAGAGCAGCAAGTTCAATTACAGGCAGAACTTACCCCAATCACAGCACACACTAACAGAGGAGGCCTCACAAATCTCCAAGGTGAATGTCCCAAGCTGCACCGAAACCTGGTTACCCTCCTGGATCGTGCCTTTTACCGGACATCAGTAAAAAGGTACCGAAACAAAGACTATTGTGTGTGTGTGCCTGCTTCACCGCCGCCTGCAGCGTTCACAGCAGAACCGCTACTACTACTCCCCTCATCCACCCCGCTGCCCTGAGGTAAAGCTCCACCTGTGGGGAGCTGTACTACCAAGGCTGCATTTACATCACCTCAGCGGCCGGCCGCAGCGCTGGTAGCCCTATTACCAGGTACCACAGGAGGCGTCACGTTACCATTCCCATCATCATCAACCCCACCCCGCCATTGAGAGTCCAGGGCACGGAACCGGGAGTCGACCAACCGTGATCCCCCACCAAAGTAACCACCTGCTCCGGTATCCGAGTACCCCCTACCCTGTCGACCGACTCAAGTACTATCCGTACCTCCATCATTTACAGGGAGAGGAGAGGCAGTACTATCTGTACCTCCATCACTTACAGGAAGAGACGGGGAATCAGTACTATCTGTACTTCCATCATTTACAGGAAGAGACGGGGAAGCAGTACTATCTGTACCTCCATCATTTACAAGGAGAGATGGAGAGGCAGTACGATCTGTACCTCTATCATTTACAGGAAGAGAAGAGGAAGCAGTACTATCTGTACTTCCATCATTTACAGGGAGAGAAGGGGAGGCAGTACTATCTGTACCTCCATCATTTACAAGGAGAGATGGAGAGGCAGTACGTTATGTACCTCTATCATTTACAGGAAGAGAAGGGGAGGCATCATTTAAAAGGAGAGATGGAGAGGCAGTACGATCTGTATCTATCATTTACAGGAACAGACGGGGAAGCAGTACTATCTGTACTTCCATCATTTACATGGAGAGAAGGGGAGGCAGTACTATCTGTACCTCCATCATTTGCAGGGAGAGATGGAGAGGCAGTACTACCTGTACCTCTATCATTTACATGGAGAGAAGGGGAGGCAGTACTATCTGTACCTCCATCAGTTACAGGGAGAGAAGGGGAGGCAGTACTATCTTTACCTCCATCATTTACAGGGAGAGAAGGGGAGGCAGTACTATCTGTACCTCCATGAGTTACAGGGAGAGAAGGGGAGGCAGTACTATCTGTACCTCCATCATTTACAGGGAGAGAAGGGGTGGAAGTACTATCTGTTCCTCCATCATATTTGGGGAGAGACGGGGAGGCAATACTGTCTGTACCTCCATCAATTACAGAGAGTGGAGGGGCGATAGTACTATCTGTGCCTCCATCATTTAAAGGAAGAGACAGGGAGGTAGTACTATCTGTACCTCCAAACCTCCATCATTTACAGGAAGAGAAGGAGAGGCATTATTATTTGTACTTCCATCATATACAGGGAGAGACGGGCAGTACTATATCTAACTCCATATTTTCTAAGGACTTCAAGTAGATAGCACGATATTTACCTACAATGTAGTGTGGAGCAATAAGGACCAGGATATCCACACTGCTGAGCACTGATTGTTCTATCACGGTGGTGGCCATCTCAGCAGCTGTGGCCCTGGCTTACATTGAAAAGATAGGTTCAAAATGGAGAAATGAATACAATGAAAAATAAGTTTGTGACACCAGTTGTGATGTTTAGCCAGTATATGGCCAGTACTGCAGAGAATCCATAGGAGATAGATGGCAACAGCAGTACATATGGTGAATCCTACCCAACCAGGGCTGGCTCCTAGGGAGATAATAGTCTGTGTAGTGCAGCATGAATAAGGCAGTAGAGACTGGATTGTCACTTTACCGCTTACTGTAAGGTACAGACAAGTCCATGGACTGCAGTACGCCTCACACCAGGCTTTCAGTCCAGCTTGTCTGGTGGGAGTTGATCCTCTGCTGGAAGCCTGGAAGTACTGATACAACCTTGCTTTCGGGCCCTTGTATTTCCTCCACAGGTCCTCTAAGCATCTGTGCTGAGCAGATCCCTGACCTTTTTGTGTTAATGTGCCCCTGGGAAATACACATGCTGCTGGGTGTAAGGGAGCCACATAGCTTCAGAGACTCTGTCTCCAAACCATGGAAGTCAGAGTGCCCCAGGGATCAGGGGCGGACTGGCCCAGGTGGCAGGGGGGCAAGTGCCCCCTGGGCTGGTGGTATAGCCCACTTGTAGGGCCGCCCCCCTAAAGGAATGGGCTGGCGCGGCGATGCAGACGGCGGCCGACATAGTGAGTGAGCGGTCCGAAATCACTGACAGTCTGACAGCACCCCCATCCCCCCACACGCGGTCATCAAAAATCTCTGACAGCACCGACCCCCTTCTTCCCCCGGTCCTCAAGTCAGGGCTGAATGGACGGACCTGCCACCCAGGGCCGGAGGCTCCAGCCGGCCCCTGCTAGGGATTGATACCCTGAGTCCTTTTGTAGATCTTTCGAGCAGAGAATTCACACAGCCTTGCCTGCATGGAAAGTCTCCATTTTTTTCACTCCTCCAACTAAAACTTACCCTCACTCTAAGCCCTCGCCAATGACCTGAGCCCTGTGACACAAGCCTAATCCAAGCCTGAAGTGCACAGCCACCTGTTAAGGTCCTGTCACACGCGTCAATGTCGTCAGCGATCTGATCGCTGACGACATTGACGGCTGATCGCTGGTGAGCTGTCACACAGACAGACTCACCAGCGATCAATTGACCAGTGACATCATGGAAACGATTTAAATATCGTTTCCACGATGTCCTGCTCCCGCTGCCAGCCTGCTGGAAGCGGGAGCAGCCTGGTCTCCAAGGTACACTGCGGGTAACTAGGCAGCGCGCGCTGCCTAGATACCCGACGTGTACCTTAGTTACCAGCCTCCTCCGCTCACCCGGTGAGCGGAGGAGGCTGGTAACTAAGGTACACAGTCGGGTATCTAGGCAGCGCGCGCTGCCTAGTTACCCGCAGTGTACCTTGGATACCAGCTCCCAGCGCTTCTGAGAGGCGCTGGGAGCTGGAATATCGCTAGTCCCGGTGTCACACGCAGCGATGCTGCGTGTCCACCGGGCGACAATCGCCAGGTTTTAGGACTGATTCTAAAACCTGGCGATCATCAACCAGCGATTTATCGCTGGTTGATTCACTATGTCACACGCGTCAATATCGCTGCAACGTCACGTGCAGCCGATATCGTGCAGGCGATATTGACGCGTGTGACAGGCCCTTTAGGGATGAGGCATTGTATATGAATGTTTCAGTCTCCAGCAAAGAAAGCATCACTTCCATCAGACTAACACTTAAATACAATATGACAATGTGGCGCCCCTGCGGGTATGCGCCACAGAGTGGTATTGCATTTAATATCTATATGTAATATTATTGTAAGTTGCTAGGTTAGGATTTAAACCTTAGGGAGTCTATTTTTAGCACTCACTTCGGACCGCACCACTTAGAGTAGGGGGAACTGTAATATAGTAGGTTCCACAGGTGGGGCGGAGCTTAGGATAGAGTTAGAGTGACAGTTGAGATTTACCTCAGACGGCGTTGGGAAGGCAGACAGAGTGGACAGGCCTGGCAGCCCAGCTGAGTGGAGGGTGCCCCATCTTTATGTGGGGACCCAGGACAGATGGCAACGGGCCAGGGCTGGTAGGAGCCAGCTGGTCATGTTGAGGGGACACCGGTGACACGGACAACCGAGGCAGCCAGGAGTTCAGCCCTGACTGCAAAGCCGACGAGCTGCAGGCCCAACAGAACCGGGTTGCTGACAGCCCCACAAAGGGACCTCACCCCTCATGCCAAAAAGACGGTCCTACACTAGTGAGGAAAGACTGAAACCCGGTGTCAGGTGGGAAACTTGTGCGTTCCTGCTGTTCCCATTTGGACCGGTATAAGTCAAGCTAAGCCTACTGGACACAGACTGCAGGACTGGCGGGTGAGCTCTTCAAAGGTGGGAAAGACTGAGAGAACTAGAGAAAGTAGAAACCCTGAAAGACAGAGAGAGAACATCTAAAGACTCCTTAAGAGAAATCCTGAGTTGGTAACAACACCCTAAACCAAACTGTACCGAGTATTGTTATGCCATCAGCCGGTACCGAGTAAAGCAAAGTTAAACTGGAAATGGTTTCTGTTATTCTTCCTGCCGCAGCTCAAAGGACTTAACATCATCAACATCAACAGCAGAGGGGTAAGAACTGCACCACATTTCCATCACTGTCCTCCCTCACCGTCTCACCACCATAGCTGCCCTGAGGTAAAGCTCCACCTGTGGGGAGCTGTACCACACACTGCTGCCCCCTCCATCACCTCAGTGGCCTGCTGGCAGCGCCGGTACCACCTTACCGGACTCTACAGGTGGCGTCACGTTCCCTGTAAATAACCCCTTTTACCCCCACCATTTACCATCAACACCTGGTATAGTTGTTCGCCAGGGCACGGCACCGGGGATACCGACCATCCGTGACATCCCACACAGAAGCCCCGGTGACCGAGTACCTCATGCACCCCAGCTCTGGTTGAAACAACAACATGACATGCAGTACCATTCTGTGGCGACCAGACTGAGGGGGCGCCACAGTAGTATAGAGAATACACAGCTCCCTACAGCAATGCCGACCTCGCTGTTACAATCGCGGCTCCCGAATACTTCATGCACATACTTAGTTACAAGTGGAAGTGGGTGGACGATTATAGAGAAGAAATGTTTCTCTATTCACAACATCTTATTATTAAGTCATTGGAAGGCGCCTTATCATTAATCCTTCCAGCAATTTGTCCTCCAGGGCAAAGAGTTTTTGTTGTTCGTTTTTGCTTTTCATGCTGCATTGGATTTAATGATATAGAGAAATCCAGTAAATGGGCTCCATACAAAGGACACAAAAATACCACGTTCCACCAACTGGAAGGAATGTAAGTGCCAAAACGCCTTTGTAAAAGTTTCCTTTTTTTTTTCTACTTCTCGCAATCTCACAACTTTGAGAAATTTCCACGGAGCGAATCGGGACGGTAAACCAATAAGGAGCCGCACTGTACGGCGCCCAAATGCTCCTCGCAAAGCAGAATTACCTTAATGTACAAATGCCATATGGAGCATGATTTGAAGGCTGTTCGAGTGGGAATTTTAATTTACTAATTTAATGCAGGAGCTGGAGGTAGCTAAAAAATTAATTATGTGCAACATTAAAGCTTGGGAGAAAATGATACAACGCCGGCTATAACGATGAGCATTCACCCGAAGGTAAAAGAATTGTTGGAAATGAGCGCTAATCCTCACCCGACAATGTGCTCCGAGATGATAGCTGTTTATGGGGCTTTACTGAGACATTATAGGGATTTTTACGATTTTTTTTTTTTTCATTTTTGGACAAGAAATTACATTTCTTTTAAATAGTGCGCCTCATAAGCTGCATGTACGGAAATGGGAGTCAGACCGGCATCAGGACATTTTAAAGGGCATTTCTTCCTACAGTTACTGTTTCTCGGCAGATGAGTATCTTGTCATGTTTCAATGCTGTTATTGAGTCGGATATTGACCCTTATAAGTGGCAATAAGTAGACTTTCTACTTGGAAAAGCTAATTCACATATTTTTTCCAAAGGAACTTGCCTCCACAAGCTGGACCTCCACAATCCATACCCCTGCCTTGGAGGTAGTCAGTACAAAGTGATGAAACGGCAGAGAGATTCAAGGGATTTTCTCATTATTTTAAAGGGTTGTCCAAAAGGGACTAATGGTAATTTATAGAAATAAAAGAAGCAGTAATCCCCGCTCTCGGATCTCTCCGATCTCCTGCAGCTCTTCGGATCTTGTGTTGATTTGGTCCTCCATCGCTCACTGTTTCTTGCGGGGCCGTGGCGTTGGTAAGCCAAAACTCCAACCCCAACTCCTCAATTTCCCTAACTCCAACACCGACTTTTCAATTTTCCTGACTCCGATTCCACCAAAGTGGACTTCCGACTCCAACTTCATGACTCCGATGCCACCAGAATGTTCTCCAACTACAAACTTCACAACTCCCACTATACCAGAATGGACTCTGACTCCACAGCCCTGGTTTCTTGGGCTGATTGAAATGGTAGGAAATGTTGCGTTCAGCCAAGCAATTGCTGGAACACAAGTCCTGACTGTAAAGAATAGACACATCATGGACTGATCCACGGTCAACTTACTGGTTCTGTGCAAATGAAAATGTTGCCCCACATAAGACCGTTGTAACTTGTTGCCTCCTAGTAAATTTTATTTTCTGTTAAATACGATGTCTGTCTGCACCCTTCCGCCATTCATGGCTGGGGGTTAACTCTACCATCAAACACCACTACCTCCAATTACATTTAAAAAGATACCAATCCATCCTCCATATCTTGTATAATAGCGCTCTGACACCATTATAAGGGCAACTACAACCACTTGCATTCACCTTACTAGTAGCATTGCTTCTGTACATGGAGCTGTCATTGCTTGGTTTGGGAATATGATCCAATGACATTATATTTCGTGATTGGTTCCTCTGTCTGCTGGGTTATTACTTTTTTCTTCCCTGTCCACATGCTGATAGTTTCTGTTGTCTTTATTTTCCCTTCTAGGTTTGCTCCTTACCAGGTGTTTCTCATTTTCCCATAGTGGTTTGCTCTATAATATTTTGGATCGGGTTATATATTCACCTCTCACCTTACTTCCTTGCTGGCTATATCTCTGTGTGAATTTGTCTCTGGGAGTTCCATCCCTTCAGTTTAAAGAGTTTGCCTTTGAGTAAACACCAGTTGAGTACCTGCTGTGTGTTGGTTTTGTTTTCTTTCCCAGCTCCTCTTCCTTGTACCTTATTTCAGTTTATCTCACTCTAGGTTTGTATTTGTTCTTGCACACCTTCCTTTCCCCTTGGTCGCAGTGTCTGGCAGCTTCCCCATCGTTCCTTCAGGAGGCATGAGAAACCCTTTGATGGCCTTTTAGGGAGCAAGGTCCACAGTAATGCTTTAAGTTGTGCAGCCAGGGTTAGTAGTCTATTCAGGGACCTGGGGAGTGCTGTCGCTTCTTCCCCCTTTTCCACTACCCTTGTGAGTGTATTGGGTATACAACATGAGCTAAGTGCAAGAATCTTTGCAGAAATACTGCTGCCCTAAGTAGCCATTAAGGGAAGAGTGCACCTTGGGTTATTAGCATGTCTAGTAGATGATGAAATAAAAGATTCTATTACACTGCAACAAAACATTGTGTTCCTTTAAAGTCACTAACTTCATACAAAGTTTGCAGCAACAACTAATTTTATTAAGTTTACTAATGTAAAACATCATGCTCCTCCTTCTTTTGAGACTCCTCCCCTCTGACTATCTGCAACAATTTCCAGATTATCCTGCTTTTTCACCGGTCATTTAGTCACTTCTCGTCTATAATCATTACAGCTTTGCAGGAATACTGGTGCATGTGAATAAGATAGCTTCTCCCAGATGGCGGAACATAGGTGGAGGTACTGACAAATTCTTAACGCCCCATTCTACTTCACCCCAGAGATGATCTATAGGATTAAGATCTGATGAAGCAAGGAGAACCCTCTGTAATGATCCTTAGCTTTGAGTCCTCTGGCATGGGGCATCGTCTTTCTATCATAGGGTAAAAAGCCGACATAAAGTGACTAGTGATGGGCGAGTCCTAAATTACTCGGAATCGCTTGACTCTAGCGAGTCCAAGCCCAGGACTCGCTACTCGTTGCGAGTCTAGCGAGTCCAATGTTAATGAATGGGGAAGCGAGTAATAGCGAGTAATGTGCGATTTACAAATCGCAGATGGGTCTCGGAAAGCGCTCGCATTGCCGTTTTGGAAACCCCACTTGCAACAGTTTTTTGCCACCGAGATGGAGTTAGGTGGTACTGATTACTTATGGGGATCCATATTGTGAAAACTGATTACTTATGGGGATCTATATTGTGAAATTTTTCTGTATGGTATATTGGACCCATAGGTAAAACGTATGTATTAATTCTATATATATACTACTGTAACCAGTTTTGGGCAATTGGCAATGAGGTTTTCAATGGTATATTATTATCATATGAATTGTTATGGCTATATTTGGCTATTTTAAGTGTTTTTATCTTTCTGTGTGATCATTTTTTGTCTGTGTGTGTTTTTTTGATATGTAATAAACTTTGCTAAATACTTTTGATTAATTTTGGAGGTTGTATCGCTTTCTTGGACCTTTTCTTGCCAATTTTCTGTGGTGCTATAGGCGTCACCTGCTGGCGGGTTAAGTGCGTGCTAATACTTGTCAGTGAAGCAGCACACTAGTCCCTGCAAAAATTATTAAGTGCGCACAAGTAGTCGCACAAGTAGGTGGCGTACATGCTATTTGCAGCTAGGAGAGCAGCAACGCAGTGGTTTGCCACAGAGAAAATAAAGCTGAAGGGGTTTTTATGACCCAAAATCTATCAGGTGCAAAAAAATAGGAAATAGTACCTCAGCTAAGCCTCTGACTTCAGCTATTAGGACAGCTGAGTGAGTAAGCTAAGCTATGAGGTCAGTCCTGTGTGCACTGTAAGGCTGCACCTCCCTGCCTGCCTGCCTGCCTACAGTCCTCTACACAGTACTCCTCTGTCCTCCTGGTAGCTCTCACAAGAGCTGTTTGGGTTAAATATAAGGAATTTTTAAGTTTCCCTACACTGACTGACACTCCCTATGATCTGCTCCAGCATCTACCTCACCCTGCTCTAGCTCAGATCTTCACAGGAATGTGGAGAAAATGGCGGTGGCAAGGCTTATATACAGCCTCGCCTCTCATACATGACATAGGCATCACGATGGACAGAAGCCAATCATAGTCCTGCCGCAACCAACATGACTGTGGCATTACTGAATATGATTGGCTAACGTGCTTGTCCATCTTCACAAGTTTTCTGACCTAACACGCTAGGCTGTCTCGGAAGCTTTGTCGGAACAAAGTCCCGAATACAGTATACAGGACTCGGATTCGTAGACTCGCTCAGACTCGCTGCTGACAGCGGGTATCCATGAAGCGGTGCGATTGTTTAAACGATTTGGGGAGATTCAAGCTACATAGCGATGTGATATAGCGAGTCTAGCGAGTGAGAAAAAGTAAACTCTGACAAAACTAGGATTGCCATTGACTTGCATTGGACTCGTTACTGTGCGAGTAATCGCTGGGAAACTTGCCGAGTACCGAATCCTGCGAGTCCCTTACTACTCGCCGAGTAACGAGTCCTAGCGAGTAGACTCGCCCATCCCTAAAAGTGACCCGCCCCAGAGTTGGGGTACTCAGATCTCGGGCGTTGATCAAGGTTGCTGTCACTAGTGGCCGGTGCCCATGGCCCTGGTGGTAGCTTAAAAAGGGGAAATAAAAGAAATAAAATAAAGTTTGTGACGTCACTTGTGGTGTCTGGTGATGGCATCAGCGCTGCCAGCAGACCACTGAGGACGAGGGTTAGGCAGCAGAAGTCCCCAGTGCAGTGTAGTAACTGATGTCATAGTAGAAATAAAACACGGGAGACTTTCTTGCTCTGCACGGGTATTTATTTTTGACTTTCAAGCTGTTCACACAGTACACAGTCACGGGTAGCTGGCCGGGTAGTCACCAAAGGATGCAAAGTCTCTCTGAGGCCCCTAATGATGTTCCCCCAGGTCTAGCCCCAGACAATGCCTCAACTAAATCTGACACTGAGGTCACTCAATTTCCCCTCATAGTATGGATTCACACTAAATCTGATCATTTGATTTTATGCTCTTCACTGGGGTCACGTATCTCCGGATGGAAGGTTCCTGTCGTGAGAGAACTGGAGTGTCTAATAAAGTGACCATTCAGTGTATTTGTAAAAAAAGGCTTTCCCCCTTCTACCTGGAACTGAACTCTATAAACTATGAAAAGGTGTATAATGGGCACAGATACTTTAGATCAGGGGTGGGGAACTCCAGTCCTCGAGGGCCGCAAACAGTGCAGGTTTTCATGATTTCCTTAGTATTGCACAGGTGATAACATAATCACTTGCACTGGTGATGATTCCAATCCCTGTGCAATACTAAGGAAATCGTGAAAACCTGCACTGATTGCGGCCCTCGAGGACTGGAGTTCCCCACCTCTGCTTTAGATATTGGTGTGGCACCCCTGTGCATGGTCACCACAGAATGGCTTATATGTAACATGCTTTGTACAGTCCCTGACAGAAGTTGTGTCGCTTATCCATGTTATGTAAATAAAAGCTTATAACCTGACGTTAAATTCATCCTTTGGTTTTATAAATTACTCTTTTGAAAGCTGAAACCCTCCCAAATGTGGTTTAGGTTAACAAAATAAATTGGCATCAATGCTGAAATATTGATCATTTAATGAGCACAGAATGGTCAGCTTTTGACAAGACCAAAGTTTTGTCGCCTGACCCCAATCCTAGTTTACATCCTCACCTTTGCTCAGTAAATGATTGGTTAATTAGTGGGTGTGTATAAAAAGAAACCCAGCACCCCAGACCTTCACTTGAACTGCAACTTGAGCTCTGACAACATGCCAAAAATACACCCTGCGACCAAAGCCTTGATCATCAAGAGGCTGAAGACCAGATCCACTGCAGAGGTGGCTGGCACCTTTAATGTGTCTCAGCGTCAAGTACAAAGAATTAAAAAAAGATTTGAAGAGACTGGAGATGTGTTTGACAAGCAAAGAGCCGGCAGACCCCGCAAGACAACTGCCCAACGTTTGTTGGTTAGCAAATCCAAAGCAAGCCCCTCTTCCACTGCAGCAGAGCTCCAACAGGCCTGGTCACCTCAAGTCCCTGTGTCAACTAAAACAGTTTGTAGGATTCTGTCTTGAAATGGCCTCCATGGTCGAATCAATACCCAGAAGCCAGCACTAAACAAAAAGCAAATAAAAAACTAAGTGGCATTTGCAAAGTCCTACAGCCTGCTAAACAGATGGACATTGGAAAAGTGGCAGAAGGTGGATTTCTCTGATGAATCTTCAGTAGAATTACACCACAGCCGCCGCAAATACTGCAGGGGACCATCTGGATCCCGTATAGATCCAAATTTGGTGGTGGAAAGATCATGGTCTGTAGTTACATTCAGTATGGGAGTGTGCGAAACATTTGCAAGGTGGAAGGCAATACCAATAGCCTAAAATATCAAGAAGTATTAGCTACCTCTTATATTCCAAATCATAAAAGGAGTCAAATATTACAGCAGGATGGTGCTCCATCTTATACATCAATCTATACACCAATGTTCCTCCAGGCAAAAAAGATCAAGGTGCTCAAGGACTGGCCTGCCCAGTCACCAGACATAAACATCATTGAGCATGTTTGGGGGAGGATGAAAGAGGAAGCTGGGAAGCCAAAACCAAAGAATCTAGATGAACTCTGGGAGGCATGTAAGACTGCATTCTTTGCTATTCCTGATGACTTCATTAATAAATTGCATGAATCATTGTTGAACCGCATGGATGCAGTCCTTCAAGCTCATGGAAGTTGCACAAAATATTAAATATGACTCTAATAGCACCACAACTTCATTCACCAATGTTATGCAACATATATTTGCATTTTAAGTTAATTATTTGTATGAATATCACATTACTTTCAGTGGACGACAAAACTTTTGTCTTGCTAAAATCTGACCATTCTGTGTTCATTAAATGATCAATATTTCTGCATTGATGCCAATTTATTTTATTAACCTAAACCACATTTGGGAGGGTTTCAGCTTTCAAAGGAGTAATTTATACAACCAATGAATTAATTTAACGTCAGGTTATAAGCTTTTATTTACATAACATGGATAAGCGACATAACTTTTGTCAGGGTCAGGACTGTAGTGCTAGTGTGATTGAAGTGATGATTCCTCTGCTGGAGACTGTAACATTCACATAGGATTCCTAATCATTTATAAGGAGATGTGCACTAGATCAGACAGAATCTAAGAAACTGTGTGGGTTCTTCACACCCAGCAGCAAGTGTAGTTCCCAGGGGAACATAGGATCAGGTAACTGCTAATAAGCACAGATACCCACAGGACCTGCATTACCTGTCCGGCTGGAGGAAACACACTGAAGGACCAGAAGGAAGGTGGTATCGGTAGCTACAGCGGTAGGCAACACTCTCATCCTGCAGAAGAACAAGCTCCTGTAAGACAAGCCAGATTGCAAGCCTGGAAAGGAAGCACTGTGTCCTGCAGACCTGTTTGGACTGTCCAGTAAACGGTAAATGACTCTCCAGTTTCCTGCTGTTTTATTCCTGTTGCATCACTACCCTCATCATCTCCCTGGGAGCCAGCCCTGGTTGGGAAGAGTTAGTCACCTGCACTGCTTACTACCACTTATCTCCCAGCAGGCCCAGACTGACAGGCGGGAGGAGCGGGACTTTTCCCTATGGGCCGCCCACTTGTGGGGTGCGGGTGGGCCGCCCGCTCCTCCAGCCTCAGCATTGCTTTAAATCTGTCACCGAGCGGCCACGGCATGCAGGGGGCGGGGCCACGGACGTGAAGGGGGTGGGGCCGTTTCCCCAAAGCAGTGCCCTTCTCTCAGCAATCAGGATGACAGGGGCAGGTCCCAAGCCCTCCCACCATCTTCATCACATTCCTGATCTCTCTCTGAGATGATCATGTGACCCCTGATGCCTCCCCTCCATGTGACATCATCACAGGTCCTACTGGTATATGTGAGTATCATGTCTGTGTGTGTCTTTCTGACTGTTGTTCTGTCTGAGTGTCTCTATCTGTGTGTTTGACAGTGTCTGTCTGTGTGTCTCTCTGTCTCTACACAACACTATACAGTATATACAGGTCCACACTACATGCTGTACTAGTGTGCCTATATACTGTATATATAGTGTGGACCTGTATATACAGTATAGTGCTGTGTATGCAACATATAACCAACAGTCTCAGATGTGCCCAGAGTCTACAGCGTGTAACGTGCCCAGAGTCCACAGCGTGTAACGTGCCCAGAGTCCACAGCGTGTCATGTGCCCAGAGTCCACAGCGTGTAATGTGCCCAGAGTCCACAGCGTGTAACGTGCCCAGAGTTCGCAGCATGTAACGAGCCCAGAGTCCACAGCGTGTAATGTGCCCAGAGTCCACAGCGTGTAACGAGCCCAGAGTCCACAGCGTGTAACGAGCCCAGAGTCCACAGCGTGTAACGTGCCCAGAGTCTGCAGCGTGTAACGAGTGCAGAGTCCACAGCGTGTAACGTGCCCAGAGTCCACAGCGTGTAACGAGCTCAGAGTCCACAGCGTGTAACGTGCCCAGAGTCCACAGCGTGTAACGAGACCAGAGTCCACAGCGTGTAACGAGCCCAGAGTCCACAGCGTGTAACGTGCCCAGAGTCCGCAGTGTGTAACGAGCCCAGAGTCCGCAGCGTGTAACGAGCCCAGAGTCCACAGCGTGTAACATGCCCAGAGTCAACAGCGTGTAACCAGCCCAGAGTCCACAGCGTGTAACGAGCCCAGAGTCCACAGCGTGTAACGTGCCCAGAGTCCACAGAGTGTAACGAGCCCAGAGTCCACAGCTCAGTAACGTGCCCAGAGTCCGCAGCGTGTAACGTGCCCAGAGTCCACAGCATGTAACGTGCCCAGAGTCCGCAGCGTGTAACGTGCCCAGAGTCCACAGCGTGTAACGAGCCCAGAGTCCACAGCGTGTTAGTGCCCAGAGTCCGCAGCGTGTAACGTGCCCAGAGTCCGCAGCATGTAATGTGCCAGAGTCCGCACCGTGTAGCGAGCCCAAATTCCACAGCGTGTAACGAGCCCAGAGTCTGCAGCGTGTAACGAGCCCAGAGTCCGCAGCGTGTAACGAGCCCAGAGTCCGCAGCGTGTAACGTGCCCAGAGTCCGCAGCGTGTAACATGCCCAGAGTCCGCAGCGTGTAACGAGCCCAGAGTCCACAGCGTGTAACGTGCCCAGAGTCCGCAGCGTGTAACAAGCCCAGAGTCCACAGCGTGTAACGTGCCCAGAGTCCACAGCGTGTAACGAGCCCAGAGTCCACAGCTCGGTAACGTACCCAGAGTCCGCAGCGTGTAACGTGCCCAGAGTCCGCAGCGTGTAACGAGCCCAGAGTCCGCAGCGTGTAACGTGCCCAGAGTCCGCACCGTGTAACGAGCCCAGAGTCCACAGCTCGGTAACGTACCCAGAGTCCGCAGCGTGTAACGTGCCCAGAGTCCGCAGCGTGTAACGAGCCCAGAGTCCGCAGCGTGTAACGTGCCCAGAGTCCGCACCGTGTAGCGAGCCCAGAGTCCACAGCGTGTAACGAGCCCAGAGTCTGCAGCGTGTAACGAGCCCAGAGTCCGCAGCGTGTAACGAGCCCAAAGTCCGCAGCGTGTAACGTGCCCAGAGTCCGCAGCGTGTAACGTGCCCAGAGTCCGCAGCGTGTAACGAGCCCAGAGTCCGCAGCGTGTAACGTGCCCAGAGTCCGCACTGTGTAACGTGCCCAGAGTCCGCACTGTGTAACATGCCCAGAGCCCGCAGAGTGTAATGTGTATACAGCAGGCAGCTTCTAGTGTGTACACAGCGGACAGTCTGTGTTGTGTATACGGCCCACAGTCTGTAATGTGCAGCAACAGAAAATTTTCCTGAGAGTTCTCTTTGTGTTCTTCCCGGTGTCTCCATGAATTCTGTTCTCTCTGTGCCTAGCACTGGACTTTTTGCCTCCACCTTTCATCTTTACCCATCTTTAGGATCAGGCTGAGTCTTGGCTATCTATATACCACAGCATCCTATCTATAAAGCACAGCCTCCTGGGTATGCTGGGTATAATTCTCCTGTCTACTGAGTGTAATCCTCAGGATCCATATTATTCTGTATATATACACTGCGCAGTACCACTTCTCCTGTCCTGTGTACTGGGTGTAATCCTCAGTATCTGTATTATTCTGTATATATACACTGCACAGTACCACTTCTCCTGTCCTGTATACTGGGTGTAATCCTCAGTATCTGTATTATTCTGTATATATACACTGCACAGTACCACTTCTCCTGTCCTGTATACTGGGTGTAATCCTCAGTATCTGTATTATTCTGTATATATACACTGCACAGTACCACTTCTCCTGTCCTGTATACTGGGTGTAATCCTCAGTATCTGTATTATTCTGTATATATACACTGCACAATACCACTACTCCTGTCCTGTATACTGGGTGTAATTCTCAGTATCTGTATTATACTGTATATATACACTGTACAGTACCACTTCTCCTGTCCTGTATACTGGGTGTAATCCTCAGTATCTGTATTATTCTGTATATATACACTGCACAATACCACTTCTCCTGTGCTGTATACTCGGTGTAATCCTCAGTATCTATTATTCTGTATATATACACTGCACAATACCACTTCTCCTGTCCTGTATACTGGGTGTAATCCTCAGTATCTGTATTATTCTGTATATATACACTGCACAGTACCACTTCTCCTGTCCTGTATACTGGGTGTAATCCTCAGTATCTGTATTATTCTGTATATATACACTGCACAGTACCACTTCTCCTATCCTGCATACTGGGTGTAATCCTCAGTATCTGTATTATTCTGTAGATATACACTGCACAGTACCACTTCTCCTGTCCTGTATACTGGGTGTAATCCTCAGTATCTGTATTATTCTGTATATATACACTGCACAGTACCACTTCTTCTGTCCTGTATACTGGGTGTAATCTTTAGTATCTGTATTATTCTGTATATATACACTGCACAGTACCACTTATCCTGTCCTGTATACTGGGTGTAATCCTCAGTATCTGTGTTATTTTGTATATATACACTGCACAGTACCACTTCTCCTGTCCTGTACACTGGGTGTAATCCTCAGTATCTGTATTATTCTGTATATATACACTGCACAGTACCACTTCTTCTGTCCTGTATACTGGGTGTAATCTTTCGTATCTGTATTATTCTGTATATATACACTGCACAGTACCACTTATCCTGTCCTGCATACTAGGTGTAATCCTCAGTATCTGTATTATTCTGCATATATACACTGCACAGTACCTCTTCTCATGTCCTGTACACTGGGTGTAATCCTCAGTATCTGTATTATTCTGTATGTGTACACTGCACAGTACCACTTCTCCTGTCCTGTTGTTAGAGGTGGTATTGGACTTTGATTTTCAACATTTAACTGTTGTTTAAATTAATTATCCCCAATATGGAGTCATCACTTCTCTTCTGTAAAGATGGTCACTTGCCCTTCGCTCTGGGTCTGACCACTGGGACCCCACGATCCCAAGAAACGTGGCTGTAAGCGGTGGGGGGGTTTTCGCCGCCGCAACTGGCGGATCTGCCGCACCTGGCAGAACAGCACTTGCCGTACACAATGCATGGGGCTTGCCGCATCTGGGCTGCAAGTCGGCTGATCCGGCAGATGCGGTGCCATCTGCTGGATTGGCCGCAAACATCAGTTTACCGCTGATGTGAAAGCAGCCTGCGAAAGTGATGAGGTCATGACAACGTAAAAGCAAATTTCACTGATGGAGGCTGATGGGTGATATAGTGTGTGGGCTGGTGGGGCTTGTTTTCCAGGGCTGCTTTTTGGTCCCAGTCCGGCCCTGTCTCCCAGGGACCCCCCTGCAGTGTCAGCCACATCCTGGCTGAACATCCCAACTGGCGTAACGAACAAACTCTATCCCTATCTTTACCCCCTTTACATGTGCGGTTAGGAGCATAGCTGCTGGGCACGGTTACCGTGAACCTAGACTGAGGCCCAGCCGCTGAGTAACCTGGCCCTTGCATCCGACACATTGGCACAGAGTCTGTATCAAATCTGGGTAACGTGAAGCATTTATATCCATTTATGAAATAAAAATGAGATGTAAGAGGCTGAACGCGCCAGCCCTCCAGTCCTGGTCTCCAGGCAGATGGGCGGCCATGTTTTATTATTAATACATTGCTTTTTTTATTTGCTTTTAGACAACGATAAACAGATCTATAACTCCCTGAGATATTATGTGGGACATCTATTACAGTCTGAGCCACATCTTCCTAATGTAAACTGCAGCTCATTAGGGTTTGGAGCTTCCACACGTCCGGCTCTGAACACTGCGCTCTGTATAGAGCGATCATCCACAGAACACGCTGACTTCATACATAATAACATACATGTATGCATATGACTTTCTTCTCCCAAGTTCAAAAGTTCAGCAAGTCCACAAAATGTACACAATGATGGTGTAAGGCTAGGGTCACATTGCAAACATGAATTGCATTCACCGCATCCGGATCCGGATGCGGTGAACGCAATGCCGGTCGCACACAGTTTTTTTCAAAACTGTGTGCTGAATACCGCACTGCGGTCACCGGATGGCTCAGGATGTGTAATCCTGAGCCATCCGGTAATTGCATAGCTTGCGGTTCCCGATCTGGCAAGTTATTAAAGAGTTAAAATAGCTGACCTAAATGACTTTTTGAGGTCTGAAGGGGGGCTTAGACCCCCCTACAGACCGGCCGGCGACTTCTATAGTGTTCTACAATTTCTCAATGGTCACAGGCTCTTCGGAGCCCGTGCATGTAAACCAAAGGGGCCCCCCCCCCCGTATCACTATACTGGGGTGCATAGACCCCTCTATTACAAATAAGCTGTATTGGTCTAAAGTACATGATAAATGTGGCAATTCGCATTGTAAGTATATACTTACATTCTTTCGTAGGCAGCGATAAGGAAATCCATGGGCGGGGCTGTGTGCAGCAGCCTCCGCCCGCTCCTTCTTGATGCCCGCCCCCTCTGGCCGTAATCCAGTGTTTTGTGGGCGGGCACGGCATTAAAGGGGCGTGGCTAACCACGGCACATAGTTAGCCACGCCCCTTTAACGACGTGCCCGCCCACAAAACACTGGATTACGGCCAGAGGGGGCGGGCATCAAGAAGGAACGGGCGGAGGCTGCTGCACACAGCCCCGCCCATGGATTTCCTTATCGCTGCCTACGAAAGACTGTAAGTATATACTTACAATGCGAATTGCCAAATTTATCATGTACTTTAGACCAATACAGCTTATTTGTAATAGAGGGGTCTATGCATCCCAGTATAGTGATACGGGGGGGGGGGGCCCTTTGGTTTACATGCACGGGCTCCGAGGAGCCCGTGCACAGTGAGAAATTGTAGAAGAACACTATAGAAGTCGCCGGCCGGTCTGTAGGGGGGTCTAAGCCCCCCTACAGACCTCAAAAAGTCATTTAGGTCAGCTATTTTAACTCTTTAATAACTTGCCAGATCGGGCACCGCAAGCTATGCAATTACCGGATGGCTCAGGATTACACATCCTGAGCCATCCGGTGACCGCAGTGCGGTCCCGGTAAACGCTGCGAAAACTGCTGCCTGCATGATTTTAAACGCAGGCAGCAGTGCCGGATCCGGCCACCGGATGGCTTGTGAAGCCATCCGGTGTTTTGCATTGGATCCTATGGGGAGCGTTTCCTGGTCCGGTTTTGAGCTTTTTGGAAGCTCAAAACCGGATCAGGATTTTGTTCCAAAAACGGAAATGTGACCCTGGCCTAAGTCTACCCCGAACGGAGGAGGACATGGAAGAAAGACAAAACGTGTCCCCATCATTCAGAGCAAAAAGGGAAAAGCCTAGAAGAAAAGCAGCGTCCACTCACTGAAGATAGGGGGAACCAGTCTGAAGATGCCCGAACACATTGGCCTGTAGGAGGGCAAGGAGCATGACGATCACTACAAGTGGCACATCCCAAAAGTACACTGCGAAATATGAACATAAGAAAGTGAAGCATCCCAGAATAGTGAGTGCAGCTCTGAAGAATAATACAGGAGGTAACTCAGGATCAGTAATGTAATGTATGTACACAGTGACTGCACCAGCAGAATAGTGAGTGCAGCTCTGGAGTATAATACAGGAGGTAACTCAGGATCAGTAATGTAATGTATGTACACAGTGACTGCACCAGGAGAATAGTGAGTGCAGCTCTGGAGTATAATACAGGAGGTAACTCAGGATCAGTAATGTAATGTATGTACACAGTGACTGCACCAGCAGAATAGTGAGTGCAGCTCTGGAGAATAATACAGGAGGTAACTCAGGATCAGTAATGTAATGTATGTACACAGTGACTGCACCAGCAGAATAGTGAGTGCAGCTCTGGAGTATAATACAGGAGGTAACTCAGGATCAGTAATGTAATGTATGTACACAGTGACTGTACCAGCAGAATAGTGAGTGCAGCTCTGGAATATAATACAGGAGGTAACTCAGGATCAGTAATGTAATGTATGTACACAGTGACTACACCAGCAGAATAGTGTGTGCAGCTCTGGAATATAATACAGGAGGTAACTCAGGATCAGTAATGTATGTACACAGTGACTCCACCAGCAGAATAGTGAGTGCAGCTCTGGAGTATAATACAGGAGGTAACTCAGGATCAGTAATGTAATGTATGTACACAGTGACTGTACCAGCAGAATAGTGAGTGCAGCTCTGGAATATAATACAGGAGGTAACTCAGGATCAGTAATGTAATGTATGTACACAGTGACTACACCAGCAGAATAGTGTGTGCAGCTCTGGAATATAATACAGGAGGTAACTCAGGATCAGTAATGTATGTACACAGTGACTCCACCAGCAGAATAGTGAGTGCAGCTCTGGAGTATAATACAGGAGGTAACTCAGGATCAGTAATGTAATGTATGTACACAGTGACTACACTGCAGCCGCAATATTCTCTGACACAGCAGTGATATAGTTAACTTTGAGATCCAACCCAACATGCATCACCTAGAACAGAGGGCCAATCCTAGGTCCTGGTGGGTGGAGTGTTAGGGAAGTGTAGCAGAACACATAATAATCTAGAGAGAAGAGTCTAGAACTCGGAGAAGAAGGGTCTAGGACTAGAACTTGGAGAGGAGCGGGGGCTCCGCACTCCGTGCGGGCCCCTGGGCCGTCACCGGTCGGGTGTCAGCACCTGAGGCCTTAACTACCGGGATTGGGCGTTATCTACACGGGTTCCTAAAAGACTCCCGTGCCCACAACCTACAGCCGGTTCACTGGTACCGAAGCTGGCAGCAGTTCACCTCTGCTACGCGAACCAGAAGCGTGGAGGAGCAGCTTCACAGGAGCACCCCACCACCAGCCAACTTCCAGTCGTCTAACCAGCGGTGTACCCACTGAGGGATCCAAGGCTCCCCAAAACATCCAGAACGTACATCATGGATAGGGCATTGAAGCAGCCTCCCCGTACCCGACCTGGTATTCCTGGGCGACACTGGCAACCAAATAGTTAGAAAGGAGGAAGGAAGCATCGCCTGTCTAAACGGAGTCCCGGCCACGGTGAGTCAGAATTTGGCGTCACGAACAGGATACGAGCAGGCCCGTTACCCAACGGGTATAATGTGCTTAAACTGGACTTTATTGTCTACAATTTGGACTTTGTTCGTCCCTAAAAGAACTTTCCCGCCTTTTCACCATTGGGCCAAGATGGCGCCCAAGATGGCGTTCCCGCCACAAGAATCCGACACGTGCAAGCCCAGGAGTGAGTCAACCCCCCCCTCATCGTGGGAGGGCTAAAGACAAAAGGCGCCAAACTCTTTGTCCGCCCTGATTGCTCGAATCAACCATGGGGGCGGACCCCAAAGACTTTTCCCATGATTGGACTACAAAAAGCCCACAGGAAATGGGAGTGAGAGAGGACTACAGCTCGACCCGTACCAGCGGTCGAACCCGCAGCCGATCTCGTTCTTGAGCCGGAGCTCATAACACGCTCCATAGAAGAACTTGACCTTTACCAGGTTCCCACTGAGGAACCCGCGACGTGTTTCACAAGTACAGAGACTGTCGCCTGTTTTATCCCCGTACCGGAGGCATCCCTTGCTATTGACGAGGCCTACCTGGTAACCGGGATTGAAACACCTTTACCTGCGGAAACAGATGAAGAGGCAGGCAGCCTGGAAGCCCTGCAGGACGTCCCTACGGAAGGATCCGCAGCACCACCGCCCCGTTGTACAACGGAACTAGCTCCAACATCTCCAACCATCGAGCAGCCTGATGTAGTCATCGAGGAAGAGGTCGGAGAGGATGACGACGAGACCCACAGCACCGCTGAGGATTTCGACACCGGATTCGCTTGGGGAGACAACAAGGAACTTCCAACCGGGCATACAGCTCGGGTACACTGGTCGGGTGCAATGCCGACACCTTCCCCTGTGCCGTTCCACCAGGTGCCGATACAGACAGCCGCCAAGTTCAAGCTTCCCGCCAAACCACCAGCTCCACTACTCATCTCTACACCCCGAGCCGTAACGACGGAGATGTACGCCAGCGACGACGAGAGGAGTGGCAAGCCCGAGAACGCGCCAATATGCAGGCCCGTGCCGAGGCTCGCCGCCAAACGCCGCTGCCTGATGAACTCCGCCGTGAAGGTAGAATTTCCACCTTTAATTTATATACCGGGTGGGGGTTCGCTTGGGAGGTGGGTTTGAATGAGGAGGTGTTTGTGGGGCGCCGGGACGTTGAGTCAAACTTGCCAAGAGGACATCCCGATCGCGACCTATACCGGGGCGATATTATCACCTATGAGCGCTACGCTTGTGCAGATGGGTGGTTCGCTATCCGGGTGCGCCATCATGCTCCGTGCCAGTGATTCAAAAGACTTGGACTCACTCAATAACTCTGCTTTCTGTTTGATCACTAACTGTGAGATCTTGCGGCTACAGCCTGGACTCTAGTTAAAGGACAGCCGACCGCACGCTGGGTCCGCACAAAGTGATTACCTGTTTCTTTGCTTATGTCACCAAAGCATACCTTTACCTGTTTTTCATTTTAATAAAAGTGTGTCATATATGTTATAAAAATACAAAAACCTCTGTAATGTGGGTAGTGTGACGCTTGGGGACAAGCTTATTCAACCAAGGGGGAGTGTGGCGCCCCGCAACGAGTGCGTCACAAGGGAGTATTGCTGCCGCAATATTCTCTGACACAGCAGTGATATAGTTAACTTTGAGATCCAACCCAACATGCATCACCTAGAACAGAGGGCCAATCCTAGGTCCTGGTGGGTGGAGTGTTAGGGAAGTGTAGCAGAACACACAATAATCTAGAGAGAAGAGTCTAGAACTCGGAGAAGAAGGGTCTAGGACTAGAACTTGGAGAGGAGCGGGGGCTCCGCACTCCGTGCGGGCCCCTGGGCCGTCACCGGTCGGGTGTCAGCACCTGAGGCCTTAACTACCGGGATTGGGCGTTATCTACACGGGTTCCTAAAAGACTCCCGTGTCCACAACCTACAGCCGGTTCACTGGTACCGAAGCTGGCAGCAGTTCACCTCTGCTACGCGAACCAGAAGCGTGGAGGAGCAGCTTCACAGGAGCACCCCACCACCAGCCAACTTCCAGTCGTCTAACCAGCGGTGTACCCACTGAGGGATCCAAGGCTCCCCAAAACATCCACAACGTACATCATGGATAGGGCATTGAAGCAGCCTCCCCGTACCTGACCTGGTATTCCTGGGCGACACTGGCAACCAAATAGTTAGAAAGGAGGAAGGAAGCATCGCCTGTCTAAACCGGAGTCCCGGCCACGGTGAGTCATGTGCAGCTCTGGAATATAATACAGGAGGTAACTCAGGATCAGTAATGTATGTACACAGTGACTCCACCAGCAGAATAGTGAGTGCAGCTCTGGAGTATAATACAGGAGGTAACTCAGGATCAGTAATGTAATATATGTACATAGTGACTGCACCAGCAGAATAGTGAGTGCAGCTCTGGAGTATAATACAGGAGGTAACTCAGGATCAGTAATGTAATGTATGTACACAGTGACTGCACCAGCAGAATGGTGAGTGCAGCTCTGGAGTATAATACAGGATATAACTCAGGATCAGTACAGGATCAGTAATGTAATGTATGTACACAGTGACTGCACCAGCAGAATAGTGAGTGCATCTCTGGAGTATAATATAGGATGGAACTCAGGATCAGTAATGTAATGTATGTACACAGTGACTGCACCAGCAGAATAGTGAGTGCAGCTCTGGAGTATAATACAGGAGGTAACTCAGGATCAGTAATGTAATGTATGTACACAGTGACTCCACCAGCAGAATAGTGAGTGCAGCTCTGGAGTATAATACAGAAGGTAACTCAGGATCAGTAATGTAATGTATGTGCACAGTGACTGCACCAGCAGAATAGTGAGTGCAGCTCTTATAAAATGGGCTGAACTTAGAATTATTACTGATCATTTTCAATAATTATTGTGAAGGCCACTGCATGCTTTTTCTTCTCTTAACACTCTGGAAATATGACATGTGAAAAACAGAAAGGGCAAAACATGACTTAGGTCCCAATGCTCCATTTTTGTATTTTATGCTATTAATCACATGTGAATGAGGTGTGTGCAGTGTAGAGGTGTCAGCTGTGCAGTGTAGAGGTGCCAGCTGTGCAGTGTAGAGGTGTCAGCTGTGCAGTATAGAGGTGCCAGCTGTGCAGTGTAGAGGTGTCAGCTGTGCAGTGTAGAGGTGCCAGCTGTGCAGTGTAGAGGTGTCAGCTGTGCAGTATAGAGGTGTCAGCTGTGCAGTGTAGAGGTGTCAGCTGTGCAGTAAAGAGGTGTCAGCTGTGCAGTGTAGAAGTGCTTCTGTGCAGTGTAGAGGTGTCAGCTGTGCAGTGTAGAGGTGTCAGCTGTGCAGTAAAGAGGTGCCAGCTGTGCAGTAAAGAGGTGCCAGCTGTGCAGTGTAGAGGTGTCAGCTGTGCAGTGTAGAGGTGTCAGCTGTGCAGTATTAAGGTAATGAGATATAGAAATTGGTTGCGCCACGCTGCTTTATGTTTTATATCCACCCTCTGTTAAGTCACCGTTACACTCACCTTTTCCTGTTGTGCTGTCCGCACAACAGGGGGGCTCACGTAGTGAGTGCACGGGGTCTCTCTCTATGCGGTGTGGAATTCTTTCCCTGTTTCCTCGGTGTCCGCCTGTGTAATTGCACGTGATCCCTCACGTGTTTTCCTCTCCTCTGTTAGGTTTGTCTTCTCCTCCGGAGCTGCTCCACCGCTCTCCCCATAGGGAGATGGATATGCAGGCAATGGAATAAAACGATGTTTGGGTGAGCGCTGGGATATGAAGACAGCTACACTTCAACAAGTATTTTACCTGTAAGTTTATTGTTCAAATCACACTAGGTCCTCTCCCACTACATGTTTCGACGCTCAGGGCGTCTTCCTCTTCCACTTGAGGAAGACGCCCTGAGCGTCGAAACATGTTGTGGGAGAGGACCTAGTGTGATTTGAACAATAAACTTACAGGTAAAATACTTGTTGAAGTGTAGCTGTCTTCAAATCCCAGCGCTCACCCAAACACCGTTTTATTCCATTGCGTGCAGTATTAAGGTGTCAGTTGTGCAGTGAAGAGCTGCCAGCTGTGCACTGTAGAAGTGTAGAGGTGTCAGCTGTCAAGTGTAGAGGTTTCACCTGTGCAGTATAGAGGTGTCAGCTGTGCAGTGTAGAGGTGTCAGCTGTGCAGTGTGGAGATGTCAGCTGTCAAGTGTAGAGGTTTCAGCTGTCCAGTGTAGAGGTGTCAGCTGTGCAGTGTAGAGGTGTCAGCTGTGCAGTGTAGAGGTGTCAGCTGTGCAGTGTAGAGGTGTCAGCTGCCTCCAGGTCCTGCTCCCTATGAGCGTTAAAAGCCTTAAGAAGATGCCATTATTAGAGATGGCACATGAGAATTGGATGGAGGGAGCGGTATTACAAATTCTGCATAAAACACCATGGCTTACCGTTATTTCTCCGATGGTTCATAAGGGGGTCAGTGAACTTTGGCAAGGACATGGGCAGTGACGTAACTTTAAGTTTATTGGACCCAATGCGAAAGCTCCAACGGGGCCCCAATTATTGCAAATCTTTAATATCATTAGTCTTTTTCTATAGCCCAAAGGGACTTTTGGGACCCCCTAGGCTGCAGGGCCCGGGTGCAATTGCAATCCCTGCACCTATTGTAGTTATTCCCCCTGGACACGAGCCACAAGATTGATATAGAAAACTTTACAGTTAGAATAGGACACATTTACAACGTGTGAACTTTCAACATTTTATTTTGCTTTTTAAGGTGCATTTGAAAAAAAACATTCTCCAAAATGTAAGCGGCACCGGGACTGAAAGACAAAGATTTCATCTCAAGGGCAAATGTGTTGTTTTTCCAAAGTTGTAAAAGTTAAAAGATTCTTTGGGAAGTTAAATATAGTTTTGTGCTAAAAAAAATTACTGCAGGTAGATGATATAGGTATATACAGCGGGTAAAATAAATATATTTCTAAAGTGCTATTGACATGAGTTTCTCGCCAGATGTCGGTAACAACTCATCCAATCCACACAGTCAAAGAAATAAAACCATAAATGTCCTTAAATTATGTTATGTGTAATAATGAGAAAAAGTATTGAACACATTGCTGAAATGTATTTAATACTTGGTACTTCGGCCTTTGTTGGTGATGAAGACTCAGCCCCTCCTGTATGGAGACACCAGTCCCTGCATTGTTCAGGTGGATTTTGGCCCATTCTTCCACACAAACACAAAGCAATGGAGTATTGTGTGGTGAGTATGCATACAGGAGCGCATACAGGAGTGTGCATACAGGAGCGTGCATACAGGAGCGTGCATATATAGAAATAAGTCTGCTCACCCCTTCCCAGTTGAGGTGCTCAGAAAAAATTAGTATCAACAGTAAAGATTATTTCTGTCACACTCAAAGTGAAAAAATAAAGTCTAAGTTCTGTTCATGTGAAGCAAATTTTGTTTATTTGGTCCTGATCTCACAAGGAATGCTGTATATCCACAACGTTTCGGCGATACATGCCTTGATCACGTAACAGCTAATTCCAATGGCATAAAAGCAAAGATACAGAACATGTATTAATATAGTCAAAAAGACATAGCATCAAATCATTGCAAATGGCAAATCAAACAACAATATTTGTAGCCTATCACTTATTTCGTAAAACATGTTAATTTCTCTTTCATTAACAAAATATAACATAATGTAATATACCATAGTATTATGGTACACTATATGAAAGCAAACAAATCATCCACGGTGAAACAAACAATGGTGTGTGTATACCTTTAAATCTGAGGTCCCACTAGTAATTAATCCTGTGTAGATTTTATAAGACGGGTGCCAATGTTATATCTGATAACTAGAAAACATGTGTCAATCACAAGCATATCTAGAATGCATATGTAAGGAGAACATGACAATATAGGTAAAAGTGCCTTAGTGTTACCTCAATTAGATCATTAGAACTCCAATTGTCATGGGGTGTTACTAAGTCAAAGGATTACCCTTGGTGAAGGTGCCATACATCTAGTGCTTATATCACTAATGCCTATAAGGAGAAAGATAAACTTCACATGTATGTATACGCATATCTGGGTATGTACTTAGAAGTGGCAATATTCCATCACCAATTGGGCACCCAGATTATGGAGCACGGCACACCACCTACTTGTCACATGGAAAAGTGTTGTGTACACCTAATCCTAGTTCCAGATTAACATGGCCCCACTATGGAAAGACAACATAATCCAATATAATGCCCCAATCATGGCAATATGATATAGTAGAATGAAAGTCCCAGAGAGGGATTGCTTTACCTGACCGTGCAGTGTGCAGAGCGTGTGGACCGCTGGTGTAGAGCAGCGTCCGCGCTGAATGCCACCCTTTAATAGTGAGTGGCCAATGACGATTACAACAGTGTCTGCCTTGTGCGCGTGCGCGCGGTACGTGTCTTGCGAGTCGCAGCGTCGCTCCGGACTGAGCCGGAAAGTAACGAAGTTGAAGAGAGCGAGTCAGTGTCGGGACAGAATTAGAAAGTTGAAAGAAAAAGAGAGTTATTGGATCCACACATTGGATACATTGGAACCGCGGGGCTTAAATAGGGAATACGAAATAATCACATAAATTCCATTTGTAGAACATTTGAACGTTTTTGAAAAAATTGGGTACATGTCTCTTTAAATTCCCTAGTTTAGTGCACCGCTTCCTTTATCTATGTGTGACATTGTCATATCCAAGTGCTTAATGTATACGTAAACGAGGTGACTATAGTCTGTAAGAGATCTGGTCATTCATTATTATCCTACAGGAATATGTACTATATTGTATATATAAGTATATGTTTTTATTTTTATTTTTTTCCTTCATGCATGTATATTGATTTTCCTTCTTTTTCCTTCAGTTTGCAGAGTCCTAATCTGAGGATGTCATTTATTCACTGGATAGTTACAGTACCAGTAGTCACCTCTGATACACATTGTTCACATGACTAACCAGTAGTCACCTCTGATACACATTGTGCACATGACTCATTAATTAGTTCTCCTCCCGGCCTTGTCCGGGATCTCTGCTGTCACTCCCGACACTGACTCGCTCTCTTCAACTTCGTTACTTTCCGGCTCAGTCCGGAGCGACGCTGCGACTCGCAAGACACGTACCGCGCGCACGCGCACAAGGCAGACACTGTTGTAATCGTCATTGGCCACTCGCTATTAAAGGGTGGCGTTCAGCGCGGACGCTGCTCTACACCAGCGGTCCACACGCTCTGCACACTGCACGGTCAGGTAAAGCAATCCCTCTCTGGGACTTTCATTCTACTATATCATATTGCCATGATTGGGGCATTATATTGGATTATGTTGTCTTTCCATAGTGGGGCCATGTTAATCTGGAACTAGGATTAGGTGTACACAACACTTTTCCATGTGACAAGTAGGTGGTGTGCCGTGCTCCATAATCTGGGTGCCCAATTGGTGATGGAATATTGCCACTTCTAAGTACATACCCAGATATGCGTATACATACATGTGAAGTTTATCTTTCTCCTTATAGGCATTAGTGATATAAGCACTAGATGTATGGCACCTTCACCAAGGGTAATCCTTTGACTTAGTAACACCCCATGACAATTGGAGTTCTAATGATCTAATTGAGGTAACACTAAGGCACTTTTACCTATATTGTCATGTTCTCCTTACATATGCATTCTAGATATGCTTGTGATTGACACATGTTTTCTAGTTATCAGATATAACATTGGCACCCGTCTTATAAAATCTACACAGGATTAATTACTAGCGGGACCTCAGATTTAAAGGTATACACACACCATTGTTTGTTTCACCGTGGATGATTTGTTTGCTTTCATATAGTGTACCATAATACTATGGTATATTACATTATGTTATATTTTGTTAATGAAAGAGAAATTAACATGTTTTACGAAATAAGTGATAGGCTACAAATATTGTTGTTTGATTTGCCATTTGCAATGATTTGATGCTATGTCTTTTTGACTATATTAATACATGTTCTGTATCTTTGCTTTTATGCCATTGGAATTAGCTGTTACGTGATCAAGGCATGTATCGCCGAAACGTTGTGGATATACAGCATTCCTTGTGAGATCAGGACCAAATAAACAAAATTTGCTTCACATGAACAGAACTTAGACTTTATTTTTTCACTTTGAGTGTGACAGAAATAATCTTTACTGTTACTACAGGAGCGTGCATACAGGCCATGGAGCTGGAGTGCATTACTTATTGTTTTCCTGGAAATAATTGTCCCTGCCAATTCCAGGTCTTTCTGTTGCTCTCCACATGTGTCCTTGGATCTTGGACAACTCTTCTGTTGATTCTTTTCATTCTTTTGTCTGAAATCTTGTGAGGAGCATCTGGTTGTGGATGGTGTGACGCTAGTCACTGCATGGACAAACTGTGAGGCAGGGTAGTCAAATGTTCCAGGGTCAGATACCAGGAGAGCATGTTGTAGACTAAGGGGACAGACAAAGGCATAGTCAGGTCATGGTCCCGAGTCAGAATCAGAACAAAGTGACAAGGCAAACGGATGGTCAAAGTGGGTCCAAGGTCTGGCAGCAATAGATCAAAACACAGAGCATAGGTAAGCAAGGCCAACATGCACTAATAAGCAAGATGCTACAACTGGCAGTGATCTGGGACTGACTGCTCAGCTAAGTAGCTAAGCCATCACAAAGAACTGGGAACACCTGAAGAAGCCCAGCACCTCCCAGTCTCAGATTGGACAGTTGAGAGACATGTGCCTCTTTTATGGATTTCCCACATCTTTCAGCTGCTTTGTGCCTCTGTCAGAAATGTAAACCAGCCAGGGACCAATGTACATTTCTGTTGTATTTACATTTACATTATTGGACATGCTTGGTCACTCCTATTTTACAAATGTTCTGCCAATTTTTCTAAAAGTTGGCCGTGGGGTCATGGCTGGCATAATATCATCAGAATTCATTCAGGCCTTATGATTCCTGAATATTACAAGGTAGCAGTTTTCCTCAAATAAAGAAACTGAATAGCTATTAAGAATAGAGGAGATATTTATATTATATGTTCTTGGCATAGAGAAGGAAGAAGAATCTTAATCTAAACCAAGCACTTATTAGAAGGAGTAAGGTCTTCTGAAAGGTAAAAAGGCCATTTTATAAATAAACAGAGGAAAGCTGAGATCTATATATAAATACTAACATATTGTATATTTTTAGGACTCCACAGACATCCCAGGGGAACCACAAGGCCATCAAAGAAAGTATACATCCCTAGTACAAGAATATATCGTTAGCGTGATAATAATCGAGGAATATCTGAATTTTGGTTTTAATATTTTTAAAGTATTTATTAAAATCATTTTTTATTTAATTTTTATAGAATTTGTTTATTATTCACATGAAAATATAATGTTTAAATAAACATCCGGAATAACGGTTAATTAACATAGTCTTGGTATGTTTAATTGATAGCCATTATTAAAAGGGTTTGTTAGCGCTGGGCCCACATCAATTATACTATTAAAAACAATTCTACTTGCTGTACTTTAATTGACCACATGGTGTGCTGTGAGCATTGTCTTTCAAAGGAGTAGTACAATGCTCCACAGCGCCACCAAGTGGTAGAAAATATAATACAACTTCTTCTTAGGAAACGGAAAGGTCAAAGTATGAAAAAATATATTTTTCCTAACTTTTTATGCAAAATAATTCTCTATACCAGCTATATAACCGTGTTCAAAGGTGAACATACCCTTTATGCATAAAATAAGGTGAAACTATTAAAAAGTTCCAATGACAGAGATAGATTTGCACATTTAAAGGACATGAAAAAGGTTGTGTCCCTGCCAAAGTGTTACAGTTTCGGGACAGTTTTCAGACAGGAAATAATTTGATGGATCTGTGAATATAAATGAACAGTACAAGGAAATGGCCCGAAGCTTCTCCCTCCATCCAACGACATTGACATCATCTGCTGCAGGTTTATTATTCACTCACATAATAATTAGGGCCGGTAAAGTTTCTCAAGTTCATTAATTCATTTCACAACTTGTTGATCCAAAAGAAAGTTTATCCTACTTTGGTGGATTCCACCAGGCTCCTTAGCCTTAAAGGGCCAGTATCCTTCATTAATACAGGCTTCTATCAATGATATGTCTGGCGGTAAAACATTCTGGAGGTTTATACCACTGAGATGTGTGATATATAAAATATATAAAGTATCTGTTCAAGTATACAGACCATGTGTGCACTGTAAACTCCACTGCTATCATATATCGATGATCAAAGAAGAAGAACCTCAAAAGTATGACACACATAAAACTGAATGAATCAAACAATTCAGTGCTACAATTACTCTACTCTAATACTGCCCTATGTACAAGAATATAACTACTATAATACTGCTCCTATATACAAGAATATAACTACTATAATACTACCCCTATATACAAGAAAATAACTACTATAATACTGCCCCCTATGTACAAGAATATAACTACTATAATACTGCTCCTATGTACAAGAATATAACTACTATAATACTGTCCCTATATACAAGAATATAACTACTATAATACTGCCCCTATGTACAAGAATATAACTACTATAATACTGCTCCTATGTACAAGAATATAACTACTATAATACTGTCCCTATATACAAGAATATAACTACTATAATACTGCTCCTATGTACAAGAATATAACTACTACTAGCTGTGAGCCCGATGCAAATGCATCGGGATTCTAGAACGTGCGTTAATTAGATTATAGTAGCTATATAATTTTTTTTTTTTTTTTTTTTTTTTTTTATTTACATTTTTTTTGAATAACTTAATGTTATGAATATTTTATTTATTAGTTTTATTTTATTAGAATTAGTTATTGTTATGAATTTTTATATGGAATATTTTTTTTTATTATTTTATTATTGTAATTATTTATTATATAATATTTTTAGAATATTATTTTTTTTTTTATTATACTTTTTGGGGGGGTGTGAATACTTTTTGGGGGTGTGTGAATACTTTTTGGGGGGGTGTGAGGACTTTTTGGGGGTGTGTGAAGACTTTTTGGGGGTGTGTGAAGACTTTTTGGGGGGGTGTGAATACTTTTTGGGGGGGTGTGAAGACTTTTTGGGGTGGGGTGTGAAGACTTTTTGGGGGGGTGTGAGGACTTTTTTGGGGTGTGTGAATACTTTTTGGGGGTGTGTGAATACTTTTTGGGGGGGTGTGAATACTTTTTGGGGGGGTGTGAGGACTTTTTGGGGGGGGTGAAGACTTTTTGGGGGTGTGTGAGGACTTTTTGGGGGGGGGTGTGAATACTTTTTGGGGGGGTGTGAATACTTTTTGGGGGGTGTGAATACTTTTTGGAGGTGTGTGAATACTTTTTGGGGGGGTGTGAATACTTTTTGGGGGTGTGTGAGGACTTTTTGGGGGTGTGTGAATACTTTTTGGGGGGGGTGAATACTTTTTGGGGGGGTGTGAATACTTTTTGGTGGGGTTTGAGGACTTTTTGGGGGGGGGTGAATACTTTTTGGGGGTGTGTGTGAGGACTTTTTGGGGGGGTGTGAATACTTTTTGGGGGGGTGTGAGGACTTTTTATTAGCATTAATAGCATTATTATTAGCATTAGAATATTTTTAAATTTTTTTACATTTTTTTATAAGATTTTCGCGGCCGCACTTGCCGCAAGTGCAAAACCGCACTTGCCGCACCTGCCGCAAGTCCCCCTATACTTTCTATGGGGATTACCGCAACCGCGCCGCAAGTGTAACCGCATCTGCCGCGTTCGCCGCATAACCGTTACACTTGAGGCGCGGTTGCGGTAATCCCCATAGAAAGTATAGGGGGACTTGCGGCAGGTGCGGCGGCTGAGGTAGCGACTTGCAATGGAGGCCATTGCTCGCGCTACCTCAGCGGTAAATCGCTAACTTTGTGGCCGAGCCTCTGGTTCTATTTTCGGCCAGCGACTCGCAATGGCCGCTTCGCGGCCATTGCTCGCGCGTGGTGACGTCACATAGTGACAAAGCCACGGCGTTTTCGGGGTCCGACACGATTTTGCCTACGGCAATTATAGAGTAGATAATACTGCTCCTATATACAAGAATATAACTACTATAATACTGCCCTATGTACTATAATACTGCTCCTATGTACAGGAATATAACTACTATAATACTGCTCCTATGTACAAGAATATAACTACTATAATACTGCCCTTATGTACAAGAATATAACTACTATAATACTGATCCTATGTACAGGGATACAACTACTATAATACTGCCCCTATGTATAAGAATATAACTACTATAATACTGCCCCTGTGTACAAGAATATAACTACTATAATACTGCCCCCTATGTACAGGAATATAACTACTATAATACTGCCCCCTATATACAAGAATATAACTACTATAATACTGCCCTTATGTACAAGAATATAACTACTATAATACTGCCTCTATATACATGAATATAACTACTATAATACTGCTCCTATGTACAAGAATATAACTACTATAATACTGCCCCTATGTACAAGAATATAACTACTATAATACTGCCCCTATGTACAAGAATATAACTACTATAATACTGCCCCTATGTACAAGAATATAACTACTATAATACTGCTCCTATGTACAAGAATATAACTACTATAATACTGCCCCTATGTACAAGAATATAACTACTATAATACTGCCCTGTGTACAAGAATATAACTACTATAATACTGCCCCTATGTACAAGAATATAACTACTATAATACTGCCCCTATGTACAAGAATATAACTACTATAATACTGCCCCTATGTACAAGAATATAACTACTATAATACTGCCCCTGTGTACAAGAATATAACTACTATAATACTGCCCCCTATGTACAGGAATATAACTACTATAATACTGCCCCCTATATACAAGAATATAACTACTATAATACTGCCCTTATGTACAAGAATATAACTACTATAATACTGCCTCTATATACATGAATATAACTACTATAATACTGCTCCTATGTACAAGAATATAACTACTATAATACTGCCCCTATGTACAAGAATATACCTACTATAATACTGCCCCTATATACAAGAATATAACTACTATAATACTGCCCCTATGTACAAGAATATAACTACTATAATACTGCTCCTATGTACAAGAATATAACTACTATAATACTGCCCCTATGTACAAGAATATAAGTACTATAATACTGCTCCTATGTACAAGAATATATCTACTATAATACTGCTCCTATGTACAAGAATATAACTACTATAATACTGCCCCTATGTACAAGAATATAACTACTATAATACTGCTCCTATGTACAAGAATATAACTACTATAATACTGCTCTTATATATACACGTGACTATAGATGTTTTATAACACATGACCGGCTGTCACCTTGTAGTAGTTGATATTGTGTTTGACCTTAATAAAGGTTCGGTCGTGCAGTAAACACAGTGTTCCGTTTTTGCTTCGCTGGTTGATGTCTCGCACATTGTATCATAGTTGGACGGCGTCTTCCCAGTGACCTGATGGAAGCCGGTAATGGAGCTGAGGTTTTTATGTTCCTTCTCGCTCTCTGGCAGGATCATGAATGATCCGGACAGTTGCAAGTCACAATTCTTTTTATTGTCTTCAGGTTTCAGTATTTCCAATATTTTATTGCCATTAAATGACAGGTTCCAAGTCAGCAGTCCATAACTGGGGCCGCACAGCGCTTCTTTCCTATGTCACTACTAATTAGCGACATTTTTGGACACTGTATAACAGCTTTATTTTCACATTGTTGGACAGTATTGTTTAGGAAATATATTTGTGGCGCCCCACTGGTTGAAAATGACCCACCCAGGGGTCTTTGGGAACTCGGTACCCGGGTGTTAGTGCTGGAGTGATGTCTCGGTGGCTGGTGCCCGAGCCCATACCCTGGGGGTCACTGGGTAAAAGGGAAAAATAATAAAAAGAAAGAATAAAGTGTTGTGAAGCCACCTGCAGTTTCTGGTGATCTCACCAGCGCCGCTATTAGCCAGCCGCGGATGGTGCTATTGCAGCCAGTTGATAACGCTCCCTGCAGGCGGAGCGGGATCCCAGGGGCAGCACTGCTGCTGAGCTGGTCAATGTGGCAGCAGCTACTTCTTAAATTAAGCAGAATAAAACACCGGAGGCTTGCTGACTCTGGGTATGGGTACCTTACTGGCAACAGTTCACGGCAGTTCAGGTACACAGTTACACAGTCTTTGCAGGTAGCTGGCCGGGTGGTGACCGGAGTGAACAAAGTCTTTCTGAGGCTCCCCAAGTGTTCCTTTAGCTACGTTTACTGTCCTCTGTGTCTTCTTTGCGCCTCCTTTCTATCCATGCGCTGCCCTGTACAAACCCACTTCCTACCAGGCCCGTTGGGTGTAACCCTTCTTCTCTAAGGGACTCAACCTTGTTTGAGGATACCTGGTGGTACTGTACATCGTGGACGAGGTCAGGGGCTGCTTGGCAGACCTGTGACCCATCGGTGTTGGCGGCTCAGGGCTGGTATCGCCTGCACCGCGACTTGGAGATGGTACCCCGTTGTGGATCGGGATTCCCCCAGACCGTTTACTCGGACAGTCTGGCACTGGGACTAGGACTCCCCTTTCTGTCTGGGTCGCCACTCCTTTTCGAGTGCCCTCCCTGTGGTGTCCATCTAGGACCTGTTCTTTACTTCTTTCCTCAGACTATACTCGATCTGTCTCTGTGTTTCCCGCTCGTTCTACCGTAACACTCCTCCCACCGGGACTGGTTACCCTGGTAACAGGTTAGCTGATTGGTCCCCTAGTCTAGGTGTAGGGAAGCTGGGATTAGAGCCTCAGTTCAACATTATCCCCTCCAATGACTGGTATACCGCAACTCCCGAAAATAAGGCATGTCTCTATTTTGCAATATTTTACCACAGCATGCATCTGTGACTCCTCCAGCCTGCCCCTGCTTCCAGCCCACCCCCCGCTTGAGTCCCGGTGCCCGTCGCTGTGAGCGGTGCCGCAGATGCATGTAGACCAGCACCGCTCTATTTTCAAGCCCCTGCCACTGTCCTGGCCAATCACAAGCCAGGAACTGCCCAGCGGCCAATCACAGGCAATTCGCTGCATGACGTTGGCTTCTGGCCTGTGATTGGCTGCCCAGTTGGCTCCTGGTCTGTGAATGGCTGGGCCAGTGGCACCGTACACCTACGGCACCTGCGGCAAGGAGATGAAAGTGGTGCCGTCCTCCTTGCAGCGGCGAGCACCGGGACAGCGGCAGGCAGCTGAGAGCTGCGCCGGAATGCAGCAGGGACCGGTGAGAAGTGTCCCTGTCTGTGTGTGTGCTCCTGTATGCGTGCCCCTGTGTTTGTGTGTCCCTGTGTGTGTGTGTGCCCCATGTGTCTGTGTGTGCCCCTGTGTGCGTGCCCCTGTGTGTGTGCCCCTGTTTGTGTGCCCCTGTGTGTGTGCCCCTGTGTGTGCCCCTGTGTGTGTGCCCCTGTTTGTGTGCCCCTGTGTGTGTGCCCCTGTGTTTGTGTGTCCGCTTGTGTGCCCCTTGTGTGTGTGTCCCTGATACCATATTGGGGGATCATGGGGTTACTTTATTGGGAGCCGCAAGGGGGTGATAAAAGTAAGACACCCCCCGAAAATAAGACATGGTGCATCTTTAGGAGCAAAAATTAATATAAGACACTGTCTTATTTTCGGGAAAACACGGGGTAGCACTGTACAGTGGGCAGCACAGTGTCTCAGTGGTTAGCACCATATAATGAGCAGCATGGTGGCGCAGTGATTAGCTCTGTACAGTGAGCAGTACAGTGACTCAGTTTGTAGCACTGTACATTGTGCAACAATGTGTCTCAAGGGTTAGCACTGTATGGTGGCTCAGTGGTTAGCACTGTATGCTGTCTCAAGGGTTAGCACTGTATGGTGGCTCAGTGGTTAGCACTGTATGGTGGCTCAGTGGTTAGCACTGTATGGTGGCTCAGTGGTTAGCACTGTATGGTGGCTCAGTGGTTAGCACTGTATGGTGGCTCAGTGGCTAGCACTGTATGGTGGCTCAGTGGTTAGCACTGTATGGTGGCTCAGTGGTTAGCACTGTATGGTGGCTCAGTGGTTAGCACTGTATGGTGGTTCAGTGGTTAGCACTGTGCGGTGGCTCAGTGCTTAGCACTGTATGGTGGCTCAGTGGTTGGCACTGTATGGTGGCTCAGTGGTTAGCACTGTATGGTGGCTCAGTGGTTAGCACTGTATGGTGGTTCAATGGTTAGCACTGTATGGTGGCTCAGTGGTTAGCACTCTATGGTGGCTCAGTGGTTAGCACTGTATGGTGGCTCAGTGGTTAGCACTGTATGGAGGCTCAGTGGTTAGCACTGTATGGTGGTTCAGTGGTTAGCACTGTATGGTGGCTCAGTGGTTAGCACTGTATGGTGGCTCAGTGGTTAGCACTGTATGGTGCCTCAGTGGTTAGCACTGTATGGTGGCTCAGTGGTTAGCACTGTACGGTGGCTCAGTGGGTAGCACTGTATGGTGGCTCAGTGGTTAGCACTGTATGGTGGTTCAGTGGTTAGCACTGTATGGTGGCTCAGTCGTTAGCACTGTATGGTGGCTCAGTGGGTAGCACTGTACAGGGTAGCTCAGTGGTTAGCACTGTATGGTAGCTCAGTGGTTAGCACTGTATGGTGGCTCAGTGGTTAGCACTGTATGGAGGCTCAGTGGTTAGCACTGTATGGTGGTTCAGTGGTTAGCACTGTACGGTGGCTCAGTGATTAGCACTGTATGGTGGCTCAGTGGTTAGCACTGTATGGTGGCTCAGTGGTTAGCACTGTATGGTGGCTCAGTGATTAGCACTGTATGGTGGCTCAGTGGTTAGCACTGTATGGTGGCTCAGTGGTTAGCACTGTATAGTGGCTCAGTGGTTAGCACTGTATGGTGGCTCAGTGGTTAGCCATGTATTGTGGCTCAGTGGCTAGTATTGTATGGTGGCTCAGTGGTTAGCCCTGTATTGTGGCTCAGTGGCTAGTACTGTATTGTGGCTCCGAGGTTAGCACTGTATAGTGGCTCAGTGGTTAGCACTGTATGGTGGCTCAGTGGTTAGCCCTGTATTGTGGCTCAGTGGCTAGTAGTGTATTGTGGCTCAGAGGTTAGCACTGTATTGTGGCTCAGTGGTTAGTACTGTATGGTGGCTCAGTGCTTAGCACTGTATGGTGGCTCAGTGGTTAGCACTGTATGGTGGTTCAGTGGTTAGCACTGTGCGGTGGCTCAGTGGTTAGCATTGTATGGTGCCTCAGTGGTTAGCACTGTATGTTGGCTCAGTGGTTAGCTCTGTATGGTGGCTCAGTGGTTAGCACTGTATGGTGGCTCAGTGGTCAGCACTGTATGGTGGCTCAGTGGTTAGCACTGTATGGTGGCTCTGTTGTTAGCACTGTATATGGTGGCTCAGTGGTTAGCACTGTATGGTGGCTCAGTGGTTCGCACTGTATGGTGGCTCAGTGGTCCGCACTGTATGGTGGCTCAGTGGTTCGCACTGTACGATGGCTCTGTGGTTAGCACTGTATATGGTGGCTCAGTGGTTAGCACTGTATGATGGCTCAGTGGTTAGCACTGTATGGTGGCTCAGTGATTAGCACTGTATGGTGGCTCAGTGGTGAGCACTGTATGGTGGCTCAGTGGTTAGCACTGTATGGTGGCTCAGTGGTTCGCACTGTATGGTGGCTCAGTGGTCCGCACTGTATGGTGGCTCAGTTGTTCGCACTGTACGATGGCTCTGTGGTTAGCACTGTATATGGTGGCTCAGTGGTTAGCACTGTATGATGGCTCAGTGGTTAGCACTGTATGTTGGCTCAGTGGTTAGCACTGTATGGTGGCTCAGTGATTAGCACTGTATGGTGGCTCAGTGGTGAGCACTGTATGGTGGCTCAGTGGTCAGCACTGTACTGTGGCTCAGTGGTCGGCACTGTATGGTGGCTCAGTGATTAACACTGTATGGTGGCTCAGTGGTTAGCACTGTATGGTGGCTCAGTGGTGAGCATTACAGTCTTGGAGCGCTAGGGTCCTGGGTTCAAATCCCAGCAAGAAACAACATCTACAAAGAATTTTTTATCCAAAGCAAGATTCCCGGGTTTCCTGGCTTTTCTCCCACACTCCAAAAACTGGTAGGATATTTAGATTGTGAGCCCTGTGGGGGACAGTGATGGAAATGAAAGCAAAGCGCTATGGAATAATAGAGCTATATAAATGAATAAATATTATTATCATCTCCTGATTGTTGTTATGAGCAGAAAAATCCTCACATTCTGCTGTATTTATAGAGGAAATATCAATTATGGCAGATTGTCACCGCCGAGGCTGAAACGCGCGGTGCGAGGAGAAACCCTTTACCCTCCCGATACGAGGTCCCTATTCTCCAAGAAACAGCTTGTTTTTGAGTAGTATAAACTTTCATACACCGGCGTCTCGGGCGCACAACAGACGCGGAATTTTAATCCTCATTACTGATTTAATCCTCTTTTACAGAGGAAATGGGATGTATAAGTGTTTCCCCACAGAGAGGCCGGATCTGGCAGAACACACACTGCACAGGCTGAGATACATCCAGTCCGTCCTATTAGGGGGAATGGTATTCCCTGACGTCCCCATAGTCGCTCCGTCCTCACATATTACCGTCTTCTTATCTCAGTGGGAAGAGAATGCAGCTGGAAGCTTAACAACAAGTGAGGAGACTTCTAGATAAAAGTTTGGAAAACTTTACAGAGTCCAGAAAAATGTAAATTATCGACAGCAAACCCAAACTGGGAGAACTCCTATTAATATAAAGAAGTAGGAATTAATATTAAACTGGATGGACTTTGCAAGGTGTCATTTCTATTTAGGCCACAGGGGGCAGTATATACTTACAGAAAGATGCCCTCTTGTGGAGGCATCAGGTACTGCATATAGTAATATAGTAACATAGTATTTAAGGTTGAAGGAAGACATAAAGTCTATCAAGTTTAACCCATAGCCTAACATTGATCCAGAGGAAGGCAAAAAAAACTCATGTGGCAACACTAAGCTCCACATTGGGGGAAAAAATTCCTTCCTGACTCCAGATATTGCAATCAGACTAATTCCCTGGATCAACGCCCTATCAAAGAATCTAGAATATATAACTGGTAATATGATAATTTTCAAGAAAGGCATCCAGGCCCTTCTTAAATGTTAGTAGTGACTCACTCATTACAATATCATGTGGCAGAGAGTTCCATAGTCTCACTGCTCTTACAGTAAAGAATCCGCGTCTGTGATTATGATTAAACCTTCTTTCCTCCAGACGTAGAGGATGCCCCCTTGTCCCAGTCTCAGGCCTAAGAGTAAAAAGATCATTAGAAAGGTCTCTGTACTGTCCCCTCATATATTTATACATTATTATAAGATCACCCCTAAGCCTTCGTTTTTCCAAGCTAAATAACCCCAAGTTTAATAACCTGTCTTGGTATTGCAGACCCCTTAGTCCTCTAATGACTTTTGTCGCTCTTCTCTGGACCCGCTCTAGTTCAGCTATGTCTTTCTTATACACCGGAGACCAGAATTGTACACAGTATTCTAAGTGTGGTCGCACTAGTGACTTGTATAGAGGTAAAATTATGTTCTACTCATGAGCATCTATGACTCTTTTAATGCATCCCATTATTTTATTTGCCTTTGCAGCAGCTGCCTGACACTGGCCACTAAATGTGAGCTTGTCATCTACCCATACACCCAGGTCTTTTTCAGTGACAGTTTTGCCCAGTGTTTTACAGTTAAGCACATAATTATACCTTTTGTTTCCTCTGCCCAAGTGCATGACTTTACATTTATCCCCATTAAAGCTCATTTGCCATTTATGAGCCCAAGCTTCTAGTTTACATAAATCCTCCTGTAATATAAAATTGTCCTCCTCTGTATTGATTACCCTGCAGAGTTTAGTGTCATCTGCATATATTGAGATTCTACTCTGTATTCCCCGTACAAGGTCATTGATAAATATGTTAAAAAGAAGTGGGCCCAATACTGACCCCTGTGGTACCCCACTGTTAACTGTGACCCATTCTGAGTGTGTTCCATTAATAACCACCCTTTGTTTCCTATCACTAAGCCAGTTCTTAACCCACTTACAAATATTTTCCCCTATCCGCATCGCTCTCATTTTATGTATCAACTTTTTGTGTGTATGATGTAGAATATAATGCAAATTTCCTCATTTTAAAGAGGACTTGAACTCTAACGCCACCTATTGGAAGTTGCAATCCTAAAATTCAATATCAACCCTTTAATGAGCCTTGTCATATGACCAAGGATATAAGTCAAATCAGAATCTCGATTAGATTCCTTAGATCCCTGTCTTAGCCTCTCATCTAGCAAAGTCAGATCTCATACCTTGCATTGATGAGGGGCAATACCTCAAAACACCGTGTCTGCAAACTGAGATTCAGATTTGGCTTATATCCTAAGTCATAAAGCAAGGCTTGTTAAAGGGTCGATATTGACTTTTAGGATTGCTACTTCCAATAGGTGGTGCTAGAGTTCACGTCTTCTTACTCTCTGTAGAGTAAATTTGCATATTTCATTTCCCAGAGGAGCATTGTGGAGTTTAAGTCTCCTCATACTGGCATGTCAAATCTGATGAGTCAATCTCAATACGGATTAATGTGATCCCCTAGATCTCCAGTCTTAACCTCTCACTGAGCCAAATCAGACCTCATACTTTGCACTGGTGAGAAGCAATAACTCAAAACACTGTGTCTGCAAATTGATATTCTGGAATGGCTTATATCCTAAATCATATAACAAGGCTCGTTAAGGGTGGATATTGACTTTTTAGGATTGCTACTTCCAATAGGTGGTGCTAGAGATCAAGCCCTCTTTGAAGAGTCAATTTGTGTACTGTATACTATCACAACAGAAGACACAATAACATGACGCTCTGTACTTAAAGAAGGGTCTTTATTTGAAACTAAAACTTAATAGCTCTGAATATTTATAGACTGCTGTCACTTTAATAAAAAGAGCAAATTGTCTTTTCAGAGAGGAAGAGGGCTTGATCACTGGTGCCACCTATTGGAAGTAGCAATCCTAAAAGTAAAAAATGACCCTTTAATGAGCCTTGTCATATGACTTAAGCCCGCGTCACACGGGGCGATATCGCCGCCCATTACAGAGGCGACGTGGGGCGTGGCCTATCGGCGGCGTCATCGCCCCTACATCGCCTCATGTAAAGGGGCGATGTCGGTGGTGCCAGGCGGTCGCCTGGTTTCAGAGCAGTGCTCTGAAACGAGGCGACCATCATGGGGCGATGTGCACACATCGCCCTATGTAACCGGGCGCCGGCAACCAGTCAGGAGATGGGAGCCATAGGCTCCCATTGTCCGGCATCGTCACTGGGGTTTCCAGACACCCCGGCGGCGATGCCGCCTGACAGCTCGCCGGCGCAGGGCTGGAGGTGTCGCCCCGTGTAAATGGGGGACGGCGACGCTGGCAGAGCGCCAAAAACGTGCGCGCACCCACCAGTCGCCGCCGACATCCCCAGCCCCGTCGCCAGGTGTGACGGGGCCTTTAAGATAATAACCAACCAGAATCTTAATTTTGCAGACATGGTGGTTGGGGGTATTGCCAATCATCAGTGCAATGTATGAGATCTGATTTGGCTAGGTGAGAGGCTAAGAAAGTTTTTTAATTCATAAACACTAAATGCTTTTTTTTTTCCTTATTCTTTGTCTTAATATCTCCAGCTGTTTTCAGTATCAGCTCCACGCTCCAATATTCATAACTTTCTAGAGTTCCATGTTCCAAGTCTTTCTGTTCTACCAAACCCCCCAAGCCTAGGTAAATGCCACCATTGTTTGCTGTTTCCATTCCATGAGCTTGATTAATGGAGAAATATAAAAATGTCAAATGACAGAGAAAACCTATTTTAGAGTGGCCTGTTATTGTGGCAGCCTAAGGCGCACCTGTGCAATAATCATGTGTCTAATCAGCATCTTGATCTGCCACACCTGTGAGGAGGAAGGACTATCTCGGCAAAGGGGAAGAGCTCACGAAGACAGATTTAGACACATTTGTGAAGAATATTCAAGATGAAAAGGCCTTTTGTATCCATAGAAAAAGTCTTAGATCTTTGGGTTCAGCTCATGAAAAATGGGAGCAAAAGCTAAAGTGTTAAATCTATATTTTTGTTCAGTATGCACAGTCCTGCTCATCATTATTGGCACCATGAAGGTTAAGTACATAATGTGGAAAATCTCCTGAAAAAAATTAATGAAGTGTAACAGCTTTTTTTGTGTAGAGACTCGTGTTACAAAATACAAAAGAGCAAATGATAAATAACAAAAAACAATGGGAGGGAAAATAGAAAAACCTAAAGCCGCTGTGACCCTGGTATTTTGAGTATGCAAATAGAGTCTGTGGAGCCTCGTTTAGAAGTCTCAACACAGGATATTGACACCTTTACATTAATTAGTATGGAAACATATATTGACTCGCCTGTGGTAAATCACAAATGAGAATCACCTGTGATAAATTGATGGTACCCATGTGACATGAATTAGCCAATGAATGATGACTTCAGGGTTTTAAAAAACCACATGTTAGGCCCTGTCCCTTTGTCACAGTGGGCAAGACAAAGGAGATGTCTGAGGACATCAGAACTGCCATTATTAGTAAACACAAGACTTCCAAAGGGTAGAATGCCATATCCAAAGAACTGGGTATCCCAGTTTCAACAGTGTGAAGTGTTATTAAGTTTGCCAAGCATGGAACCGTCAAGAACCTCCCTGGATGTGGGGGAAAGTAGAAAATTGATAGATGTCTTTGAAGGTTGTTGGGGATGGTGGAAAAAACACTAAGTCAATCATCCAAAGATCTGAAAGTCAACCTGGGACAGTCTGGGGTCATGGTTTCAACAACTATCATACGCCACACCGTAAGCTAAGCAGAGCTTTATGGGCGAAGACCAAGGAAGAAACCATTGGTGAAGAAAAGACATAAAAAGGAACGACTGATCTTTGGGATAATCAAACAACAATCATTCTGGGAAAATGTGCTGTGGACAGATGATACAAAAATAGACCTTTTTGGTAATGCAAAATAACAGTTTGTTTACAGATGACACAATGAAGTTTATAAGGAAAAGATCACCCTACCAACAGTTAAGCATAATGGAGGATCCATAATGATATGGGGTTGCTTTGCTGGTACTGGAGGCCTTGACCGTATCACAGGAATCATGAAATCAGAGAATTATTAAGAGATTTCAGAGGGAAATGTCTGACCCAGTATTAGAAAACTTGGTTTGAGTCGAAGATCATGGGTCCTCCAGCAAGACAATGACCCAAAGCCATATCCAAAAGCACACAGGAATGGTGGAAAAAGAAAAAATGGACGGTTTATAATGGCAGCAACGAGTCTTGACCTTAATCTCATAGAAAATCTTTGGGGTGAGCTGAAATCTGCCATTGGGAAAAAGAACCTGCAAACATTCAAGAGCTGAAGAAACTGCAAAGGAAGAGAAAATCCCAGCGGAGAAGAGCGAGAAGCTTCTAGATGATACAAGAAACATCTGCAGGCTTCATCAATGCCAAAGGGGGCGACCAAGTATTAATTAGGGGCCTTCATTGCTGCACATGATGTTTATTGTGTTTCTTCTTTGAAATTGCAACATTTACAGTATGTTGACAATGTTTTATTGTTGTATTACTTTGGACACTAATTACAAAATCCTGAGGATAGAACTTTGGTATATTCCATTTATTTCTGAAGATATTGTACAGTCTGTAAGAAAAATGAAATGGCCAATAATACACTGTATAACCAGGCAGAATTGGAACTGCACCTGTTCACTCTATGACGTCGATGCTACTTGCAGTCTATGCAGAATAATAGCCCCAGTATCCAGTCTCCTGCTGCCTGTGGTGGGATGTTCCTTTGGTTTCATGCATATTAATAGTAGAGTCTCCGGGTCTGTAGACAGTTTGTACATGCAGGACTCAGCAGAACATCACTCATTAAAGCCTCTAGAATGAATGAGTCTCCCACCGTTTCGCCCATCATCTCCTTCTCTTGCCAGGTGGCTTCATGCCAGACATTTCTCATACAGGTTTGCAGAGGATTCGTCTTGTCTCTATAAGAAGCTGCTCCTTGCCTTGACCTCACCTCACCCCGGGTCAAGGTAGTGGCAGCTCCTGTCTTAATAATTGCCAGCACCTGTCACTGCATCCTGCGATATTTGCTTCTTGTGGCCTTCTCCGGATGTCTCCGCTCCGGGCTCCGAGGACTCTCGCCGCACTCTTATTACAGGCAATTTCTGGAGCTGAAGCAGAAGACATTGCTCATTTCTTTCGGTTTCCTAAAATACATTTTCTTGTAGATTTTTTTCATTTGCACAAACCATGTTTCCATAAAGGACATGGTGCCTGTGGCTACGCTAAAACCCCCTACTGATTGTGTCTGGCATGAAACTACACCTGTAGAAGGTCACTGTAAAGCTGGAATTAATCTTTTAATGCTTTATGCATCAATTTGTCACCATGTTCAAGAACTCTGCTTGATGTCAGTGAATGGAAACTCTCTTCCCATCACAATCAGTCCCAAAAGATCTCTGTCCGCCCATTCTGCCTCTAATTAGATTGCTGACCCAGTATTGACATGGTTTCTTAGGTCCCCATCAATCCAGTCCTCCCTTTTCCCTTTGTTGCTGACTTCATAGCACAAAATTGGTTTCTACTCTACTCCATCTAGGTGTTGGCGGGGTCTAAATATCTAACTGTGGGATTTCTCTGTTCTAATTATCTAATCCTTCCTCTACAATGTCTCTTCTCTGCCTTCACTTTCACTCTCTCACCCTGAACACCTTCCCTTTAATATCTATACAACTAACACCACTCTTTCATAACACTATGTCAATTACTTTATGGTATTTAGCAACAAGCTAACCCTATCAATGTTCTACATGCAGTTATAACAGTCTGCTGGCAAACATCTCAGCAGCACTTCCTTCACATAGGTACATTTGCTTTTTCTTCATCACAGCACAGCACACATTCACAGTGCAAGTCACTGTCCCTTCTCATGGTCACCTTTCTTGGTCAAGGTATCCTGCAGTAGCATTTCTTTGGTACTTGCACAATTTTGTGGCTAGTTAATCACAGTTCCTCACAAATGCTATCTTTGGTACTTGTCTTAAACACAGTCTACTTTTTGTTGTCAAACCTCACAGTGCAGAATAAGTCTCTATGCCGCTCCCTTTTCTGCCCAGTCTTCACACCTATAGTGTCTAATCTTTGCCTTGTTGTCAGATATACTCCCTACTCATAGGAATAAAACTTTATGATCCTCTCTTTGTCTGCAGTTTTGTCTCTCTCTTTAATGGTGGCTCTCCATCCAGGAGAGCAAATATCTTCTTTCTTAGGCAGACTGCAGTGGAGGGTGGAACTTCTTACACGCTCCTCTTTAAATCTAACTAGTTTTCTGGGGTGTCACAATATCTGGCAAGTATTATTATCCCTTACTTACGTACAGACAGGGAAATGCAACACAGGGAGGGACAGCAGGATGGAATGGGGAAGGAAGGCCCTATTTGTAGGGAGTGGAGAATGGGGACATCTCCTGTCTCTGACCTAAATCTGTCCCTTTCTGCCCTAACAGCCCTCAGCAGGTTCTTCCCCCCTGCTGCCATCATGTACCTCAACCCTGGCAGTCACCTAGTATAACCCTGGCTAGTGCACTGGTTGGTGAGGACGCTAGCCTCCCTACTGCAGATATAACAACAGATAGAGGGTGACAACAGACAGGAGAAATGACAAAAAGGATACCAAGAACTTGAAATCTGCTGCCAAACTACAAAGGCAGAGAATGGGTGGCACCAGGAAGAACTGCAGCAGCTGAACACAACTTCATTGACTTCCATTCACTGCATGATGGCAGGCAGAGAATGAACTCTATCAGTGACATCAGGTGATGGGTCATGAGACTATTTAAAGGGTGGGGAGAGTGGTCATCACACCGCATCACCTGATCAAGACAGCAACAGCTTACCAGCAAAGGGAAAACTGAAATTAACCCGTGCGGGTACAAAAGAAGTAAACACCTTTAAAATACCATAGACTCCTTAGCAGTCAACATGTGACACTTGCCAGCTTAATAGTTGGACTTGTGCATTCAGATCATTTTCAGCTGGATCCAAAACAGCACACAAACTCAGCAAATGTTGGCAGACATGGTAATGTTAACACCATGCTGCCCCTGACTCAGACCCATAGAAGTGGAATCACAGGGAGGCGCACAGACCCATAGAAGCGGAATCACCGCAAAACGGTGCCGTCCACCCCTCCACCCCCTCCCTGCATACAGTTAGGGCCAGAAATATTTAGACAGTGACACAATTTTCACGAGTTGGGCTCTGCATGCCACCACATTGGATTTGAAATGAAACCTCTACAACAGAATTCAAGTGCAGATTGTAACGTTTACCGTATATACTCGTGTATAAGCCGACCTGTGTATAAGCCGACCCCCCTACTTTTGCCCCCAAAACCTGGGAAAATCTATTGACTCGCGTATAAGCCGAGGGTGGACCCCAGCACAGGTATACAGCCCCCAGCAGTGGTATACAGGCCCCAGCAGTATGATATACAGCAGGCCCCAGTGGTATATACAGCAGCCCCAGTGGTATTGCAGCCCCTATATACAGCAGCCCCAGTGGTATTGCAGCCCAGTGGTGTATACAGCAGCCCCTATATACAGCAGCCCCAGTGGTATTGCAGCCCCAGTGGTATTGCAGCCCCTATATACAGCAGCCCCAGTGGTATTGCAGCCCCTATATACAGCAGCCCCAGTGGTATTGCAGCCCCTATACACAGCAGCCCCAGTGGTATTGCAGCCCCAGTAATGCAGGGCCCCTATATACAGCAGCCCCAGTGGTATTGCAGCCCCAGTGGTATTGCAGCCCCTATATACAGCAGCCCCAGTGGTATTGCAGCCCCAGTGGTATTGCAGCCCCTATATACAGCAGCCCCAGTGGTATTGCAGCCCCAGTAATGCAGGGCCCCTATATACAGCAGCCCCAGTGGTATTGCAGCCCCAGTAATGCAGGGCCCCTATATACAGCAGCCCCAGTGGTAGTATACAGGCAGCCCCAGTAATGCAGGGCCCCTATATACAGCAGCCCCAGTGGTATTGCAGCCCCTATATACAGCAGCCCCAGTGGTATTGCAGCCCCAGTAATGCAGGGCCCCTATATACAGCAGCCCCAGTGGTATTGCAGCCCCAGTGGTATTGCAGCCCCAGTAATGCAGGGCCCCTATATACAGCAGCCCCAGTGGTATTGCAGCCCCTATATACAGCAGCCCCAGTGGTATTGCAGCCCCAGTAATGCAGGGCCCCTATATACAGCAGCCCCAGTGGTATTGCAGCCCCAGTGGTATTGCAGCCCCTATATACAGCAGCCCCAGTGGTATTGCAGCCTCAGTAATGCAGGGCCCCTATATACAGCAGCCCCAGTGGTAGTATACAGGCAGCCCCAGTAATGCAGGGCCCCTATATACAGCAGCCCCAGTGGTAGTATACAGGCAGCCCCAGTAATGCAGGGCCCCCCCCCCTCATGCTCCGGTCACCTGTAAAGCAAGTTATACTTATCAGTGCCCGCTGCCGTCCGCGCCCGCATCTGCCGACATCCCGATCCTCCGTCTTCATGCGACTTCTTCCTGTTTCCTGTGCGCGTCGCCGGTAATGACGTCATTGCCTGCGACGCGCACAGAAGCAGGAAGAAGATGCATGAAGACGGAGGATCGGGATGTCGGCAGATGCGGGCGCGGACAGCAGCGGGCACTGATAAGTATAACTTGCTTTACAGGTGACCGGAGCATGAGGGGGGGGGCCCTGCATTACTGGGGATGCGGGGGCTGCTTTATACCGCTGTATACAGCAGCCCCCGCACTGACTCGCGTATAAGCCGAGGGGGGTACTTTTCAGCCCAATTTTTGGGCTGAAAAACTCGGCTTATACGCGAGTATATACGGTAATTTGAAGGGTTGAACAAAAATATCTGATAGAAAATGTAGGAATTGTACACATTTCTTTACAAACACTCCACATTTTAGGAGGTCAAAAGTAATTGGACAAATAAACATAACCCAAACAAAATATTTTTATTTTCAATATTTTGTTGCGAATCCTTTGGAGGCAATCACTGCCTTAAGTCTGGAACCCATGGACATCACCAAACGCTGGGTTTCCTCCTTCTTAATGCTTTGCCAGGCCTTTACAGCCGCAGCCTTCAGGTCTTGCTTGTTTGTGGGTCTTTCCGTCTTAAGTCTGGATTTGAGCAAGTGAAATGCATGCTCAATTGGGTTAAGATCTGGTGATTGACTTGGCCATTGCAGAATGTTCCACTTTTTTGCACTCATGAACTCCTGGGTAGCTTTGGCTGTATGCTTGGGGTCATTGTCCATCTGTACTATGAAGCGCCGTCCAATCAACTTTGCAGCATTTGGCTGAATCTGGGCTGAAAGTATATCCCGGTACACTTCAGAATTCATCCGGCTACTCTTGTCTGCTGTTATGTCATCAATAAACACAAGTGACCCAGTGCCATTGAAAGCCATGCATGCCCATGCCATCACGTTGCCTCCACCATGTTTTACAGAGGTTGTGGTGTGCCTTGGATCATGTGCCGTTCCCTTTCTTCTCTAAACTTTTTTCTTCCCATCATTCTGGTACAGGTTGATCTTTGTCTCATCTGTCCATAGAATACTTTTCCAGAACTGAGCTGGCTTCTTGAGGTATTTTTCAGCAAATTTAACTCTGGCCTTTCTATTTTTGGAATTGATGAATGGTTTGCATCTAGATGTGAACCCTTTGTATTTACTGTCATGGAGTCTTCTCTTTACTGTTGACTTAGAGACAGATACACCTACTTCACTGAGAGTGTTCTGGACTTCAGTTGATGTTGTGAACGGGTTCTTCTTCACCAAATAAAGTATGCGGTGATCATCCACCACTGTTGTCATCCGTGGACGCCCAGGCCTTTTAGAGTTCCCAAGCTCACCAGTCAATTCCTTTTTTCTCAGAATGTACCCAACTGTTGATTTTGCTACTCCAAGCATGTCTGCTATCTCTCTGATGGATTTTTTCTTTTTTTTCAGCCTCAGGATGTTCTGCTTCACCTCAATTGAGAGTTCCTTTGACCGCATGTTGTCTGGTCACTGCAACAGCTTCCAAATGCAAAACCACACACCTGGAATCCACCCCTGACCTTTTAACTACTTCATTGATTACAGGTTAACGAGGGAGACGCCTTCAGAGTTAATTGCAGCCCTTAGAGTCCATTGTCCAATTACTTTTGGTCCCTTGAAAAAGAGGAGGCTATGCATTACAGAGCTATAATTCCTAAACCCTTTCTCCGATTTGGATGTGGAAACTCTCATATTGCAGCTGGGAGTGTGCACTTTCAGCCCATATTATATATATAATTGTATTTCTGAACATGTTTTTGTAAACAGCTAAAATAACAAAACTGTCACTGTCCAAATATTTCTGGCCCTAACTGTATGTCGCCTAGCTGGAATAGGTGAATAAAAAGAGCTTAAAGAAAGCGGTGAGTGCCGCTTTTTTCTTCAATTTATGATAAATTATAATAATAACCCGTTCTCCTGATGTAGAATCCTAGCTCAGATGCAATCGCTGCCATTAGATCCTTTATGTGTTTAATGTTTCCAGTACTAATCTGTCAATTACTCGTTATCAGCACATCCCCACGTCTAATTACAGACCTGTGAAGATATTGCCCTAGGTCCACAACTCACACAAAATGTATTTAAATATGAGTTGCTAATTCCATGACTTTCATCAATCTTCAATGTGTTGACACTCCGGCTGCAAGATCATGGTCTGCATTATATATGATTGTACCGGAATCACTTTACAGCACTTATTACCCTATTACCATGTAAATATATTGCTGTTTACCTGTGCAGCTGTCTGTTTTGCATTTTAATCTATTAAGACATTTACCGTAGGTTGTAATAAGAGGATACTTACAGGAGCACTTCATAATAGAAGCCGCTCACCTCGCCATGCACAAGTGAGCGAAGCCAGAATACTATTCAATAAAAAGAGAGAAGCACAATTAGAGAGGCACCCAGTGGTTTAGTGGAATTAGGGGGGCCTCTCACCAACCTCAGGTTGTGCACCCCTGCACAACCCCAGTAAATACAATGATCGGTGGAGACACCAGCATTGCTGCTGCCGTGCGGGTCTTCCTGGATCTGGTCACGTGATCCTCCGTCCAGTCATGAGATCGCGTAACCCAGAAATACTTCAGGCTGGGATGTGAGTGAATCCGGCCCAGAGCAACCTCTGCCGCGTATCCTCGTAGCAGGGTCGTGGTATTTAGGAAAATATATGTAGCGGTCTAAATAGGAGTGCTGGGGCACATAAACCACAAGGATAAAGGCAAATTGGGTGACAAACCTTTTATTTCACCATGATGTGTTTCAACAGCAAACTGCTACCTTCCTCGGGTGTTAGCATATATTATCTGAGGAAGGTAGCAGTCTGCTACTGAAACACGTCATGGTGAAACAAAAGGTTTGTCACCCAACTTGCCTTTGTCCTTTGGTTTCTGTGCCCCAGCACTGCTATTCTATATATGTTTTCCAGAACACTATTCAATGACACATAATTTACATTACTCTTCATATATAGATCCTGAATCATGTATTTTACTTTTGTTGTTGCACTCACTATTCTGCTGTTGCAGTCACTGTGTACAAACATTACATTACATATCCTGTACTGATCCCTGGTTACCTCCTGTATTATACTCCAGAGCTGCACTCACTAATCTGCTGGTGCAGTCACTGTGTACATATATTACATTACTGATCCTGAGTTACCTCCTGTATTATACTCCAGAGCTGCACTCACTATTCTGCTGGTGCAGTCACTGTGTACATACATTACATTACTGATCCTGAGTTACCTCCTGTATTATAATCCAGAGCTGCACTCACTATTCTGCTGGTGCAGTCACTGTGTACATACATTACATTACATATCCTGTACTGATCCCTGGTTACCTCCTGTATTATACTCCAGAGCTGCACTCACTAATCTGCTGGTGCAGTCACTGTGTACATACATTACATTACTGATCCTGAGTTACCTCCTGTATTATACTCCAGAGCTGCACTCACTATTCTGCTGGTGCAGTCACTGTGTACATACATTACATTACTGATCCTGAGTTACCTCCTGTATTATACTCCAGAGCTGCACTCACTATTCTGCTGGTGCAGTCACTGTGTACATACATTTATATTACCGATCCTGAGTTACCTCCTGTATTATACTCCAGAGCTGCACTCACTATTCTGCTGGTGCAGTCACTGTGTACATACATTTATATTACCGATCCTATGTTACCTCCTGTATTATACTCCAGAGCTGCACTCATTATTGCTCCTCTTCCCAGCTGAGGCAATGGTCTATAACCTGTGACTGTGAGTACTGGGAGTTTAAGTTTTCAAACAGCTGGAAAGTTGCCCTCCTGGGGTGCTAACAATGTAGAAAACAGCATTGTAGGGCAGGGAACCAAAAACTTTAACTGACTAACTTGGCACCTGAGGACAATCCTCCCGAGATGCTCTTGGGCACAGCCCAATCATTGATAGAAGAGAACTATCAGACACAGGGGCATAACAACCGGGGTCAAAGTGCGACCAGGCCCAGAGGTACAGGGGCCTGGTGCCCGCCGACCCCTGTGACCCCTGCGCCTGCTTTACATGGATGTGTGTCACTGCGAGGCGGCTGATCACGGCCAACGGATGACAGCCAGGCGCTGCAACTTTAAAACTCTCGCGGCCGCTGTGTGCAGCACTGTGATGAGGTCTTGTGACCTTGTAATGAGGTGTGCAATTCTGACTGTATCATAGAAATGGATATAGAAATGAACTGTGCACAGTCCGCTACTGCCCCTTGTGGACAATTGCTGAAATGACTGCAGAGAGGAAAAAAAACAGCATTGATTGCTGCTCCCCTCCCCCAACAGCCATGTGCTGAGGAGGAGAGAGGGCGGGAGATTAGTACAGACACAGAGTTGAACAAGAGAACATCTGCCTGTGGATGTGTGTTGAAAGAGGGCTACTTTGCAACACCTTGCCGGAGAAATCACCCCGCAGAAGCCCCTGTGACTGATCCTGGGCCACTGGACTTTGGTGCTGTGACTCTGGCCGCTCTGCAAAACCTTGCCCGCCGAGCACCCGGAGTGCATGTGCAGGGGCCGTGACCGACATAAGGGAGCCATTTGTGCTGCTGTGATCTCCCTTCTGCTGTTGCTCTGTGTGCCCTGAGACTGGGAGAGACAGACTGTTACCTGCAGAAGGAGACCAAAGAAGAAGAGTGAGAAGATCCCCAGGCCTGCTACGTGGGAGCGACATCTTCTTCTGTGATAGACTGGTACGTGATTTTAGGGAAAGTTAGGGAAAGATACCTTCATTGTTGTGTTTTCTTTTCTTGCTGCGTACCCGGAAGAAGTGAAGATCCAGAGACTCTAATATATACAAGTGCGCATATAGTTCGGTTGACTGTGAGATAAATATGTTTTACAGTAAAGAAACGTTATTATCGGTTAAACCTGAGTATGGGGATTCTGTTGAGAAAGATCATACACACACACCCGCGGCCTTACCACCGGTCGCTACAACCTCATCACAGTCAGGATGGAGCTGCCTGCGGGAGAGGTGAGCAAGAGCTCAATTCAGGAGCTGAAGAGCCTCCACAGCTTCTGGAGAAGGGCAAGGAGGGAGTGTGTGTCTGGTATGTTTATGTGTTTATATAGGGTGCAGTATGTCTGAGGGGGGTCTGTACAGGGGCAATGTGACTAAGGGGGGCTGTACTGTGGTAGTGTGACTGGGTGTGTGGGGGCTGCACAGTGGGCAGTGTTTGTGTGTGTGTCATGGTGTAGTGAGAATGCTGATAAGGGAATGGTAGTTATGCGCAGGGTGACCAGGGAAGACTAGTCTGACCCTAGACTAGGAACCTTGAATGGCCCTGTCCCCGAAGGTATCTCTGATGGTGAGAAATTTCGGGTCTTCAGCCTCTCCCTAAACTCCTCCACCAGCCCCACGCTATTTCCCCCTCACCTCCCTCCACAGAATCGGGATACAGCAACTCCAAAGGAAAGCACTTCAGCAACACAAACACACAGGTCTGCACAGCACAGCTTCCAGGCATAGAGTGAAACTCTATCAGCAGCACCACCTGGTGGAAGGAGAGGCTACTTAAAGGCTAGGGGGAGGGGATTTCAGGTGAGTCACACTTCAACCACTCAACCAGCAGCTGAACATAATAGTGAATGCAGCTGTGAAGCACAACACAGGAATCAAGACCTTCACACCAATGCCTCATACAGCCTTAAAGGAAAACAACACATACAGCAGTATCCAGCGTTGTCAGCACAAAACTAAGCGTGTAACAGTGTGTTTATATAGGTGGCAGTGTGTCTGTGTGAGTGGGGCAAGTTGTACAGGGGGCAGTGTGTCTGTGTGGGCAGGATGTATGCTATCTGGAGGGCTATGAGGCTGCATTATTGCATTATACTATATGGAGAGCTGTGATGCTGCATTATATTATACAAAGGGCTGTGACACTGCATTGTATTATCTAGAGTGCTGTGATGCTGCATTATACTATATGGAGCGCTGTGACGCTGCATTATATTATTTGAAGGGCTATGATGCTGCATTATATGATGGGCTGTGACACTGTATCATATTATATGAAGGACTGTGACGCTGCATTGTATTATCTGGAGGGCTATGACACTGGATAATATTATATGAAGGGATATGAGGCTGCATTATATTATATGGAGGGCTATGACGCTGCATTATACTATATGGAGGGCTGTGAGGCTGCATTATACTATGTGGAGGGCTGTGAGGCTTCATTGTACTATATGGAGGGCTGTGAGGCTGCATTATTCTATATGGAGAGCTGTGAAGCTGAATTATACTATATGGAGTGCTGTGAGGCTAAATTATGCTATATGACTAGCTATGAGGCTGTATTATGCTATATGGAGGGCTGTGATGCTGCATTATACTATATGGAGGGCTGTGAGGCTGGATTATACTATATGGAGGGCTGTGAGGTTGCATTATACTATATGGAGGGCTGTGAGGCTGCATTATACTATATGGAGGGCTGTGAGGCTGCATTATACTATATAGAGGGCAAAGAGGCTGTATTATTCTATGTGGAAGGATATGAGGCTGCATTATACCATCTAGAGGGCTATGAGGGTGCATTATACTATAATGTAGGACCATATATATCAGGATATGGGCATATTCCAGGAGGAGGACCATATATAGTAGAATGAGGGATATTAATACATAATGAATATGAATATAATGAAGGAGAGAGGGGTCAATTTGTGAGTCTTTATAGGATTTAGAACGTTACATGAGGTGCATACATCTGACCAATGTGGGCGTGCGGGGGGCACCCCAGGTTCAAATTTCGCACTGCGGCCTTTCGAACTCTAGTTACGCCACTGATCAGACACATGCACAGAATGCTGCAGTTTACTATATGTCCCCTTTAATTATATTCAGGCATTGGTGGTCTCCTCCATACTTTACATATATAAACAGGGGCCCCATGCTGATTTTGATAAGGGTCAGTGGTGTAACTTGAAGCTTATGGGTCCCGATGTGAGATCTCCAATAGGGCCCCTATATCTTTAATAGCATTACTCTTTATCTATCGGCCAAATGGATTTTTGGGGCCCTATTTGCACACGTGTTGATAGTCTCTGCCTGTCTACCCCCCTTGTACACATACAGGGGTCCATGCCCCCTGTAGTCCCCGTTATCCACTTTCCCTATAGGTCTCCTAATCCGCAATCAGGCAACACTGTCGAAATCCCCATAACACGACATGAGTGGCGCAGACCCAGCCGGCCGGAGATCAATGTTATCTGCACATTGTAGCTGAAGTTTTCGTTTTGTCTCAGCAGGAAACAAAATGAAACACAAAAACAGCTGGAAAAAAATTGTCTTTGCTTTTGTCCCATTAATAGATACAATAAGTTTCTGCCTCGCCGCTGGATCTTCTCTTAAGGAGGCGGCTTCTTCTAAACATAAGGAATTATCTGGCAGCCAAGAATGTATCACTCATGATGGCCTTAGATATACTGTCACACAGCACAGTTTTACACATGATAGGGGTAGAAATAGCAGATTAGGATCCAGGATCACCCAGGACAAGTTGAGATATGCTGTGATATTGTAAAATATCAGTCTGTGGCTTTGTGAGCCACCATTATCTTCTTGAACTGTGTAGAACCGTGATAATGGCATGCTGTGTAGACTATATGACAGATCTACAGAAGTGTTACATGGGTAATGCCAAGGATGGGTGCTGAGTGCATTAATATGTTGTAGTAGATATGGTCGGTCCAACATCCAACTGAGTAGCAGAAGTGAAGTCTAGAGTGACGAATGCAGACCACAAAGAGTTAACACACTGAGTTCATGTAGAAAGCTGGCAATTAAGGGTGAATAACACTTGCCAATTAATGTCACACCCCAGGGAACAAAATAGGAGCATGTAAGAAGCTCCTTCCTACACAGCATTTGTTGTAGTCTACCCCAGGAGGCAGAGATTATGTAGTAAATATGTTCGGGTCCAACATGCCACTTTGTAGTAGAAGTGAAGTCTAGAGCAATAAATTCAGACCATAAAGAGTTAGCACACTGAGTTGATGTGTGAAATGCTGAGTCGTGGGTAGTGTGGTGTTAGCATTATCACGTCCGTCCTAAATTTGCTCAGACTGATGTCCTGTTATGACATAGAAGTCCAGGGATAAAGCTGGTAAGTGCAAATAACACTTGCCAATTAATGTCACACCTGGGGGACAGAGGGGAAGAATGTAAGAAGCTCCATCCTGTCCTGCATTTGTTGTAAGTCTAGCCCAGGAGGCAGAGATTATGCAGCAGATATGATCGGGTCCAACATGCCACTGAGTAGTAGAAGTGAAATCTAAAGCAATTAATTCAGACCATAAAGAGTTAGCACACTGAGCTGCTGTGTGAAATGCTGAGTCGTGGGGAGTTTGATGTTAGCATAATCATGTCAGCCCTCAATTTGTGCAGACTGATGTTTTGGCTTGAGCTGAAACTAATTTGAATGCAAAGGCAACATAGAAGTCCAGGTATAAAGCGGGCAAATAACCCACCCAGGGAACAAGGGAGGAGCATGTAAGAAGCTCCATCCTGTCCTGCATTTGTTGTAGTCTACCCCAGGAGGCAGAGATTATGTAGCAGATATGGTCGGGTCCAACATGCCACTGAGTAGTAGAAGTGAGGTCTAAAGCAATGAATTCAGACCATAAAGAGTTAGCACACTGAGCTGCTGTGTGAAATGCTGAGTCGTGGGGAGTGTGTTGTTAGCATAATCATGTCGGCCCTCAATTTGTGCAGACTGATGTTTTGGCTTGAGCTGAAACTTATTTGAATGCAAAGGCAACATAGAAGTCCAGGTATAAAGCTGGCAAATAACACACCCAGGGAACAAGGGAGGAGCATGTAAGAAGCTTCATCCTACACTGCATTTGTTGTAGTCTACCCCAGGAGACAGAGAGTAGCTCTCCAGGATAAGTGAGTCACCATTACAAAGAGAGGCATTGTCAAAAGAGGAGAAGAAAATATGCTTACTTCAGTGATTGAATTTATGTATCTGACAACAAGGCAGAGTTTAGCAGGAGAGAGGAGTAAATGCCGCACTGTCAGGAAGGATAATCACCAACGTAAAGAAGAATAAAGTGTTTTTTATTATTCAATGTGTTTCGGAGCGGCACTTGCTCTTTCTTCAGGAAAGGAGTAGCAAACGTCGCTCCAAAACGCGTTGTAAAATAAAAATCACTTTATCCATCTTTACGTTGGTGGTTATCCTTCCTGACAGCGCGGCATTTACTCCTCTCTCCTGCTGATACTTTAATTTCCTCGTGGTGTCTGCAGCAGCCGTGGTTACACACGCACATAGAGGTTGTGGCTTGCACAACTTTCCAAGGTGAGCTCCCACTATGTATTTACACCCGTGGTAACATGGATAAGACCCTAATTCTGCGCTTTCTGTCTTTCCAGCTAATATTTGCTGCTATCAAGATTGTGTCTGTGAAGGAAGTGCTGCTGAAGTGTTTGCCAGCAAAAATGAGCAATATTTTGCCAGTGTTAGCTTAGCTCTATATACCAAATGTCTAACCCTGTTTGAGCCTGGTACCTCATTAAAATACTTTGTAACCATCAAGGTTGTTGCCTCCCAGTAAGTAAAATCCACTTGAAATGTTTCTAGAGATCAATTTACATTACTTACGTCATCCGAAAGTGGTGAATCCACTCTGTCCAATGAGGGCCACTGTTCCCACATTAGTTAAAGGGACACCATCTGAAAAGCAGAAAGTATCATGCATGATAGACTTAGACATATGATTAGATACAGCAGATAGAGATACAGTCTCTCAGCAGACAGAATCACATAGGAAACACAACTCAACTGACAATATCACATGAACTCAACTTAGATACATCTGTAGGTCTCATATAAGAGGAAGCTTAGATACACCAGCTTGGTGGACCCGACTGAGTCTTATAATGTAACACTATAACATAAAACGTGTGAATATCCCATCCAATGTATGAATATTTCATGAGTTGACAGCTCCTCCTATGCTGCAGCCTTAGATACAATTAATCTACATTTCATTATTGATCCTTTATACTATTTGGATGTTATTGATCCAGATGAATCTTTCCGTAATGTGGCAGCATCCTTATAATTAAGTCACCTGCAAACTCACAGAGTGGCCTCAGGACATCATGGAAACGTCTAGGAAAAGTCTTTAAAACTTTCTGAATTATAGAAATATCATATAAAAAGTGTAAAACTGGAGAAGATGGACCAGAAAAACAAGAGCGGGTTCATGAGTTCTCTGAATAATGGCCCAGGATAATAGGGGGAGTCTAGTAGAACGTGTGACGATTATTGGTTTATATTGCTCTCAATGACTTCAATTGGATCTGTATACATCTATCAGCAGGGAGCTTCCTATAGTGATAACTACGGGCAGCCAAAACCTTTATATTCAATTACATCACTTACTAAAAGTACACCAAGAATTGTAATCTACAATATTTGCAAGAAATGTAATAAATGAGGATCTGACCGCAGTGTCGGCTATCCATCTCTAGTTGCCGAAACCCACGGGTGGCGTCACGTTAAATCCCATATTAAATATCCCCCATTCTATGATACAGCCAGGGCCACGGAACTGGGTCACAGCCCCATTATCTTCCCAGAGAGCTGCCTGACTCGGTTCCGAGTACCTCAGGGCACTGGTGGGCTTGTCACATACATTACATTACTGATCTTGAGTTAAATCCTGTAATATGCTCCCTGCAAGATTTCAGTCAGAGGAGTGAAAAGGTAAAGAGTGTTTGTGTGGAAGAATGGACCAAAATCCACCTGAGCAATGCAGGGACGAGTGTTTCCAAACAGGAGGTGTCTGGAGCTTCATCACCAACAAAGGCTAAAGTACGAAGTGTTAAATACTTTCCAGTAATGTGTTCAATTCTTATTCCTGAATTTCTCATTATTACACATAACTTAATTTATGGACATCTATTGATTGATTTCTTTGCCTGTGTGGATTGGATGTGTGGCGTTCCTGTGGACTGGTGGCCACAGTGAGGTACAGCAGCTGGGACAGGTAAGCTAGTCACCCCACACCAACACCCAACACATCCCCCAATCCCTAGACCTAGTACTCCATGTCAGGCACGGGATAGCAGGGGGGCAAGGTGGAGGATGGAGAGCAGAGAAGGAACCCGGGAAAGGGGTGGAGGAGCTGGTGTAAAGCCCAGGAACACCAAGTTAGGAAAGCCCTGTCTAGTGAGAGAGACAACAAGAGGTTCCGGTAAGATTTCCTGGCGTGTTGTACAGGGAGAGGAACAGAACTCTTAAGCAGAGACACCCTGAAAGCCGTGAAGCTGTAACACCAGAGGGAAGAACCCTGACCCGGCGGCCTGTGCCACCGTATGGCTGGTCCGGGTCCCAGGCTACGTACCGAGGAAGAGCAGAGGGGTCCAAGGTGGGCCTGAACCAGAAGGGACACCGGGGGGATTGGGCCGACTCCAGGGAGCCGGCCCTGTTGACATGTATTCCCGGAACTCAACCCCCGACACAACGATGGAAAGGCTGTCATATAGGGCTAGGAGCCCTGGAAGGGAACGTCCATAAGAAGCCTGTGACCGCTGGCCCCGAGGATGTGCGCGGGAAAGAGGAAAGAGGCCCGAAAGGTACTAGAGAGGGGTGCCCTTAGCAAACCGTCCCAGCTGCAAGGTTGCATCTGGAACCTGAAATGAACTGTTTGTACCCTGTGAACTTTTGAGTAAAGTACCCGGTCAAACTCTGAACTTTGTGTGAGACTCATTAGTACGTCTGCAGCAGGAGCTCACCTGCAGAGCTGCCAACTGAATCGCTGCGCAGGCGGACGCAGCCTGACAGCAAGTGACACTGAGCTCTGCTGGCAGCGGTGTTATGTTCCGACCTTTACCTACACCTGCCCTGGGGACAAAGCTCTACCCGTGGAGGGCTCGCCATCCCGGCTGTCTCCATCAACATGATCCCCAGAGGTCTGAACGGCAGCGGTGGCCATGTTGGCCACGACCCACAGGTGACGTCATGAACAATTTACACAAACTTTATACCCTATTATTCCCCCATTTTCTTTATTAATCCTCTTTTATTGCCGCTCCTGGGACCACAGATCTGGGTCACACCGTCGTGACACCCAGCAGTCCAAGAGGACGAGAGGGCCCGGCTCTGAGTACCCCCGTTCCCGGGGCGCGACAGATGGCTTAGTGCTGACATTTGGTGAGAAATTAGGAATATATTTATTTAGCAAATTGGTGACATGTGCAATACTTATTCCTGTATATTCCTGTATGTATATACAGTAATACGTACTCCTGTATATACCGCAACTGGAGATATGCAAGGAAGAAAACTCACCATGTACCTGGGATTTTAGAATTCTCATTGCTGGCAGTGTAATACAATGTGATAAAAAAAAGCTACAAAAATGTAACATGTGAACACGACTTAACAAAGTCAGTACAAATAGAGGGATCTATGTATATATACACATAAATAATGCCTGTGAGTACAGATACACCTTCGGGCAGCATGTTTACTCATTTAGCTCTCATGATAATGTTTATTTCTATAGCGCCAACATATTCCGCAGCGTTTTACCATGCAGAGGACTCTTTGCCAAGGGGAACATTTTATAAGTTCCTTTGTAATCGGACACATCCACACCTTTTGTTATATGTGAGGAGGCAGGAAGATTATTTGTGTGACCTAAAATTAATTTTAGCAAAGTAGAAATTATGCAGAACAAGATCAATAGGAGGAACCGTCCGGGCGGTGGCGGTGTGACCAGTCAGACCCACCGGCTACAGCATATGACAATACTGCCACCTGCTGGTGACGGGAGGAATTGATGGGGTCAGAGATGGAGTAAATGTGCGGTATGTCAGTGTAGTATACTGCTATAACACAGGTCGGTGAGCGCCACTTGGCAATGGTGGAGCTGAGAGGCTGAACCCTGGCTTCAATGGCTATTTTGTGGCTTACATGTGATGTAACAGGAAACTATACATTATCATTCTTGCATCAGGTGCTCTATGTATTAATCCCATAATCTAGATGTCTTTCTAAACTGTAAGAAAACTATGGTATGTATATAAGGTCCCTGGTGTCTTATCTCATATCCCTGGTGTATGGAGTTTTGGTTTTCCAGTCTCTTGTATTCAGCGTCTTTGTGCTCCAGTCTCTGGTGTCTGCTATTATCTAGCCAGGGGTGGATTAAGAGTAGCCAGGGCCCCGGGCTGTTTAGAAGGCGAGGGTCCCTCAACAGGAAATATTGTGTGACATATCACATGACCAACTTTTGAAAGCTCATGTGACAGGTCACGTGATTAGCACACAGGGACAGATCAACATTGGCAAAAGAACGATAGTGGCGCGCAGCCACCTAGCCCCCACCATAATGGAGGGAGGGCGCCCTCAGCCACCTAGCCACTACCATAATAGCGGGAGGGCGCCCTCAGCCACCTAGCCACTACCATAATAGCAGGAGGGCGCACACAGCCCTCCACCTACCAAACTGCGGGAGAGCACACACAGCCCCCAGTATTCGGTGGGAGGGCGCACACAGCCCCCAGTATTCGGTGGGGGGCGCACACAGCCCCCAGTATTCGGTGGGAGGCGCACACAGCCCCCAGTATACGGCGGGAGGGCGCACGCAGCCCTAGTATATGGCGGGAGGGCACACACATCCCCCAATATTCAGTGGGAGAGTGCACACAGACCCCAGTATACAGCGGGAGGGCGCACACAGCCTCCAGTATACAGCAGGAGGGCGCACACACCCCCAGTATATGGCGGGAGGGCACACACAGCCCCCAGTATACGGCAGGAGGGTGCATACAGCACCCAGTATACAGCAGGAGGGCGCACACAGCCCCCAGTATATGGCTGGAGGGTGCATACAGCACCCAGTATACGGCGGGAGGGCGCACACAGCCCCCAGTATACGGCAGGAGGGTGCATAATACAGCGGGAGGGCTCACACAGACCCAGTATACAGCAGGAGAGCGCACACAGTCCCCAGTGTACAGCGGGGAGAGCGCACACAGACCCCAGTATATGGCGGGAGGGTGCACCCAGCACCCAGTTTATGGTGGGAGGGCGAACACAGCCCCCAGTATTCGGTGGGAGGGCGCACACAGCCCCCAGTATTCGGTGGGAGGGCGCACACAGCCCCCAGTATACGGCGGGAGGGCGCACCCAGCCCTAGTATATGGCCGGAGGGCACGCAATGCCCCCAATATTTGGTGGGAGGGTGCACACAGACCCCAGTATACAGCGGGGAGAGCGCACACAGCCTCCAGTATACAGCGGGAGGGCGCACACAGACCCCAGTATATGGCGGAAGGGCACACACAGCCCCTAGTATACGGCAGGAGGGTGCATACAGCACCCAGAATACGGCGGGAGGGCGCACACAGCACCCCAGTATACGGCGGGAGCACACCGCCCCCAGTATATGGCGGAAGGGCACACACAGCCCCCAGTATACGGCAGGAGGGTGCATACAGCACCCAGTATACGGCGGGAGGGCGCACACAGCCCCCAGTATACGGCGGGAGGGAGCACACAGCCCCCAGTATACGGCAGGAGGGTCCATACAGCCCCCAGTATATGGCGGGAGGGCTCACACAGACCCCAGTGTACAGCGGGAGAGCGCACACAGACCCCAGTATACGGCAGGACGGCGCACACAGACCCCAGTATATGGCGGGAGAGCGCACACAGCCCCCAGTATATGGCATTAGGGTGCATACAGCACCCAGTATAAGGCAGGAGGACGCACACAGCACCCAGTATACGGTGGGAGGGCGCACACGGACCCTAGTATACGCCGAGAGGGTGCACACTGCCCCCAGTAAACGGCGGGAGAGCGCACACAGCCCACAGTATATGGCGGGAGGACGCACACAGACCCCAGTCCTATTTTTTTATAGCTAAGAACAGTTAGTAACCATCCTGAGCAACGCCAGGGACTAAAGCTAGTGTTTGTGTGTATTTAATGTGGTGCGGCGGCTGGCTGCCTTGCTGGTGTCGGTGCTGGGACTTGTGGTTCCACGACTCAGGTAAGGCATTAGGCTGGCTTCACACTGCAGGATTTTCACTGATCAGTGTCCATCAGTGTTTGGGTGCCAAAACCAGGAGTGTGTCCAAAACTCAGAACAGAGGTCAACCTTTCAATTATAGTTTTTCTCTGCAAGTTCCTCTCCTGGTTTTGACACACAAACCTGATGGAACCTGATCAGGGAAAAAAACTGCAGTGTGAAACCAGCCTAAGTTTAGGGTCACACTTGCAGATTTTCCATGCAGTTTTCACACTTGTCATTTGTGAAAAACGCATGGAAAAACGCATCCATGGACCCCCATGTTAAAAAATGCATGCCCCAATGCTAAAAATGCATGCCTAAAGTGCCATGCGTTTTTTGGATGCGTTTTTGGCTCAGCACCAAAAAATACTGCATGATGCATTTTTTGGTGCTTTTCCAAAAATGCATGCGTTTTTTTAACATTAGGCCCTATGGGAAACGCATGCATTTTTTATATGGCACTAAGGGTACCTTTACACGCCGCTACGGGAGGATGGATACAACCCGCTACTTCACGTGCACGAGCACGCCCAAACGGTTACAAACGGGAAACGCACCACCTTTACACGCCGCCACAAGGTGCGATACGCTACGCTACATCTACAGCTAGATACATCGCCGGGTGTCTCAAGTAGCCATCTGTAGCTCATCCTACCTCATTTACACACCGCAACAACAAGCTAATATGGGCGGACCTGGTGCAGCAGGGACAGCACATAGGCGTGCCACAATTGTGGATTACGAGACGTCCGTACGCTGATAGGACAAAGCAGGAACATCATGATTGGGCAGCCAGCGCAGGAGGCTGATTAATACATGACGCCCGAGCAATTGTGTAGTGTGACTGGGCAGCTCCTTAAATATGCCGCCCTGTGCAGCGACAACCAATCGCAACGCAGGAGCTTCCTCCAATGATCGCTGAAGGGGCGCGGTATCCCGGAGGCTGTGTCACGCCCCAGCTACATACCAGGTACATCGCCTGGTGTATAGACATCCCTTCTGTAGCCTATTTACACGCCGATACAGCTCGCTACAATCGGCTTTGTAGCCATCTGTTTTCGAGCAGTGCTCGGAAACAGATGTATCTGTTGCCGGCTGTCTCGTCCCGTCTTCACACGCCGCTACTACGGGCTATATTGACGCTACAAGCTACATTTGTAGCCTGTAGCGGGTTGTATCCATCCTCCAGTAGCAGCGTGTAAAGGTTCCCTAAATGGTACATGCGTTTTTGCATGCGTTTTTTAAGGCAGCCCAAAAACGCAGGCTGGAAAAAAGCACCTTAAAAACGCATGTGTCGGGCCCACTGGGACGGGGGTACTCGGTACCGGACCGGGTCGGCTACTGGGAAGTCACAGGTGGTCCTGGTCCGGACCGTGTCCCGGGCTCGGCAATAAAAGGGGAATATTTACAGGGGATTGTCAGTCGTGACGCCACCCACTATGTGCGGCCAGTAATGGGGCCGCCGCTGCTGCAGAACCTCCGGGGATGATGTAATGGCAGCGTAGATGGAATAGTTCCAGTGGGTAGAACTGTGTTCCCCAGGGCAGTGGTTGTTAAAGTCTATTGTGGAATGTTCAGTACACTTACTGTGCAGACGCTGCAGGGATCTCTCCTCAGTGCTGGTGCTGACAGGCTGTGCTGTAGCTCTGCAGGTGGAGGGCTTTCTGTAATCCTGTATGGAGAGAATCGCTTTCACGCAGAGACACAAGGGAAGCAATTTCAGGGTTTTCCGTGTTTACTCTCAGTTCTTCAGACAGTTCACAAGTCAGTTACAGTTCTTACAAGTCTCAGTTCTTAATACACGGGCACACTCTCCCTCTCCGGGTTCTCTTTACTCTGCAGCCAGGTCTCTCTCTCTATGACCCGTCACACAGTCTTTGTGTCCTTTCCGGGCTGTTTACGTTCTCTGGTTTACTTCGTTGTGTGTGACACCGGACAGTATGGCGGTGACTCGGGCCCCTGTGGGTCCTCCTGTTTGTCACTGAGCTGCCTGTCCTTTGGGGTAGGGACCCTAACGTGAAGCTGTGGTCCACCATTGTGTTGTTTGGGGATTCCGGGTAAACTACGGTCCCCTCTAGAGCCGACACTGTACTCAGCCCAGCCTCCAGCAGTCCTCAAGTGTGAGGCTCTACCAGGCTTCTTCCCTCTGCGTCTTTCAGTATTGTAGGAGGGCTACTCCGCCTGCAGTCGGTCGCTTCAGCTGCATTCCTAGGGCCCGGGTATCACCGTCCCTCTCTCTCTCCTCACACTCCTGGTGGTATCGGCTTTGGACGAGCTTTCTCTCTCCTCCGGCTCACACTGGCTCGGTACAGATTCTGCGCTCCTACACCTTACACTCACAGGACGTGTGAGCCCTTCTTTCTGCTCAGCTTAGCTCAACCTTCTGCTGTTCTCTGGCCTGTTCTTGGTCTTTGCTGGTCAGCACCCTAGGCCTACTGAACTCCTTCCTCCTCCCCCTCACTATTTCTACTGTCAAGTCACCTGACTACATATGTGCCCAACCCACTCCTCTAAATCCACCACCCCTCGTTTGCCTAGAGTCATCAATCTCAGGGCTGGATGCTGCCATCTACTGTACGTGGGTTGTGTGGGCTGTGAGGGTGTTGTTGTGCAACAATTGTCCTACCTGCCTGGCTGCAGTTCCTTTTGTGGCCTCCTGGACGCAGGGGCGCCACACATGCAAGTGTGACCCTAGCCTAACATGTGCTATGATGCAGGTTTGAAAGCCTGGGGAGTGTCTGTCAAACCTGGATCCGCCTGTGGCCGTGACACAGCAGACTTATGCAGGTCACATAGGCTGTGACATCAGAACAGGTCCTTCACACACGAAGTGGAGAGCCTGATGGTCTGAAGGAGAGGTTTGTCAGAGCCTCTGATAGGTGAGGAGACCTTGGGAAGCCAGGTTCATCCCGGGGCTCAGGTAGCCCAATCCTGGTCAGAGCCCGGGCAGATAACAGTCTGTGAACCTCCAGGAGACGGAGGTCTCTCAGCTGGGCCTAAGGTCAGTGATTCTCTCCTATGGACTAATCGGAATATGTGTGTGTTATACCGGCCATTGGGACAGTCTGAAGAGACATGGTTATGTACTATGTGCAGTTTATGAGGCATGTGAATAAACTGCTGGACTTTGTGTCACTTTAAACACGGTTGTCTGCACTGTTTTCTGCTGCCAAGCAGTCCCCTCGGTGTGTGCAACACCACAGTGTATATATATATATATATATATATTATAATGCACATTAGAGACTGCCGGCTTTATACACATTAGAGATTGCCAACAGTATACACAGAGACTGCCAGCTTTATAGATATTAGACTACCGGCCGTATACACAGAGACTGCCGGCTTTATACACATTATAAACTGCCAGCTGTAAGTCTTGTATACACAGCATTATACTGTATATACAGCTCCACACTAAATGCTGTATTAGTGTCCGTACACTGTATGTATATAGTGTGGACCTATATGTACAGTATAGTGCTGTGTAGATGTGGCACCCTGGCACCCTGTTGGGCACCACAGAACTCCTGGTACACAAATGGAGTGGAAACAGCAAGCAGCACTCACCTCAAACACCTTAGAACACCTTTTAACACCTGTTTCACCCCAGGCCTCTAGGGGGAGCTCCACTGGTCACTTTGAGCCCGTTCCCCTATAAATAGGGTCCTGGAGGGAGAAACACCAGAGTGTGCAGATGCTAGAAGAGCTGCAGGAAGTGTGCAACCTCTGGCACTAGAGACATACTAGGCCCAAACCAGCACACCCAGCAAGTGAGAGACCCTTGCAACTGGGGTCATAGGAAAGGAGAAAGCACCTCTCAGGGACACAGGAGTTACCCTAACTCTCCCTTACCATCCGGTTACTGGAACCGAGCTGTGAGAGCTACCACGCCACCACAGAGAACCAGCACAACTAACAGGGAGTTTAGTCCCCTGTTCACCTGAAGCACCTACCAACGAGAGTCCAGGGAAGAGGATAGACGTTGAATCATCCCTTTAACAGTGCCCTCAGTGCAGCTAAACCAGGTGAAATACGTTCCACTGAACGTACAACCCGGTCCGGCAGGATTCCATGTCCACCCGACCTCACTAGAACTACAGAGAAAGGAAGCCTACACACTGCTTGCTGTGAAACTCCAGGAGTGTCAACCTCATCACCCGGTCCGAGTGTACCTGTTGCCACCAGTAAAGGTACCCAAAAGACTTTGATGAGTTTGCGCATTATTCCTGAACCTAGCAGCATAATACTAGCTGCCATACACCATCACGTGCAGCTCCTGGCCCCGGGGACTCCCGCTCGTCCTGTGGGGAGCGTCCCATCTTGCTGCCTTTACATCCCCGGAGGCCGAAGCAGCGCCGGTGAAATCACCGGAACACCCGCAGGTGGCGTCACGACAAGAATATTAACCCCTTATCTGCTCAGCCATCCCCAATAATCTGGACCACCGGGCCCCACAGCCGCAGGCGCGGTTCCATGACAGGAGAAGAAAACGCCTGCGACGTGCAGAACCTGGCTACGGTGAGTCAGAATTTGGCGTCACGAACAGGATACAAGCAGGCCCGTTTCCCAACGGGTATTGTGTGCTATTTTAATGACTGTAAATATCGAACTGAATATTTGAACCGCCATTGCTGCGCAGAAGGCAGGAAAAGAAGGGGCATTACTGTGCGATGGGCACGAAGATAGGCCCCACCCCCACGCTCTGACGACTTCAGAAGGGTGAGCCCGAGGGCGTTGGTCAACACTCGGCGCCAGACCTTCCTAATACCTGATCTGGGGGGATCCCAGTCCGAATAGTGGGGAACCGGCTATGAGAGCGGTGCAGGAGAGTTCAGCCCTGAGCCGCCAATACTGGAGGGTCATTGGCAATCAGATAGCCACGACCCGGTCCAACGCACATCTCCACCAGGGTCTCCGTCCAGGGTTTGAGCCCCTTCTAAAGGGTATCTCCCCCTTTAGAATGAAGGGTAATCTCTAACAGACCCGTGGACCTGGTGCAGAAGAAGTGGATCACTGCAGGGCTACGCTAAAGAAGTAGGAGCAGCGCAAAGTGAGGGAGAGTGAGGACACAGGACAAAGCTGAAAGAAACACCATTGAGGGCCACAGAGAGACTTTCTATCCACTGGTAACTACCCAGACCAGCTAACGGAACTGTGAACCTGTTAATTGCCTGGGTGTTATCAGTAAACCTGTACAGAGACTCAGCAACGTGTGGTGTGTTATTCTTTCATGCTGTGAGAAGTCACTCAGCCTCTCGTCTGCGGAGCCACTTCCCTGTGCCTGTGACCATGACAACTAGTACAGCAACTCTGCCCTGGGGATTCAGCTTCACCTTCGGGGAGCAAGACCAACTGGCTTCAGTAACATCATTCCCCAGAGGTCTGACAGCAGCGCTGGTGTTTTCATCAGAAACCGCAGGTGGCGTCACGAACAATACACGTTTATTATTTCCTTTTCTACATTTTTCTGCAACCACCAGGGCCCGGGCACCGGCCACCAGTGACAGCAACTGTAATTAACGCCCGGGATCCGAGTACCTAAGGCCTTGGGGTGGGTGACAACTAAGACATCAAGAAGAGATCCCATGTACACCTCAACTAGAAGAAAAGAAGGAAAAGATGATACATACTGTACTTGGAGACTTTCCTGAAAATTGAGAGAGCTGCCTCCCTCTGTAAAACCCCTATCATCCATCACTGCCCAGGGTGACCTCTCTCCACCTACGAGGAGCGTTTCCAACAAAGCTGCGTCATCATCACCCCGTAGGTCTGCAAGCAGTGCCGGTATCATTACCGGACACCGTAGGTGGTGTCACAAACTCTTTCATTTTTATTTTTAAACCCCTCTTTAGCGACCACCAGGGCCACGGGCCCGAGCACAGGCCAGTCGTGACATCCCCAGTGAAACTATAATACCCGGGACTGGGTACCCAACGGCCCTGGGGTGTGTCACATGGAGTCTAATAATTAGATCTGTGGTTCTTGTTTTCCACAATTTATGTTGGTATTTGCAGCTTTTTTGGTTTGGTTTTGGCATCTAGCAGTCTGATTTTCTAATCCTGGTGTCTAGTGGCTCCTGTCCCCGCAGCTGGCACCTCAGTCACTGGTGTTGGGGTCAAGACTAGTGATGTGAAAGACCCACGGACTGTTGTACTGGCGTCTGGGAGCCATCAGCACACCGGAGGGGATTAGAGAGCCATGATTGCGGTAAGTGCGTGGTGTACATCATGTTCTTGTATGGGGTCCTTCTCCATTTTGCTCCTCGTTAGGGTCTTTTGTTCTTTAGATTACAGACCAGTGTAGCCTTCACCAGTCACTGGATAAGGGGTCCCGGCCATGGAATGACTCTGATCCCTGGTGGAATCTTTTCCATCCCAATGTTAGGCTACTTTTACACCAATTTTTTTTTTAAATCTGGCACAAATCCAGTTTTTGAGCAAAACCAGTTCCAGAAAGGATCCAGTGTTTGCCCTGAAACGGGATGGTACTGATATTATACTGCATCCTTTGTCCTGTTTTGGGTCAGTACCGATCACCTTGTGTTTGGACATGGACCCCAAACAGTTCGGGCATAAAAATAAAGGATTATTAAAGCATTTTACCTACTAGTCTTTGCACTGTGGTTATTTCCAGGTCCCACTGTGTGACAGCGTCTGTGATTGGCTGTTGTGCCTTATCCATTGCGTCTGTGATTGGTTTCCGGCACAATGGGTAAGGTGCAACAGCCAATCACAGATGTTGTCACAGAGAACAGATATTGGCTGTTCAGCAGTCAATAAAGTGAATATTATATGAGGTTAATGATTGGGACCCGGCGCTTATCGCAGCCCTGAGACTGGTGAGTATAATGCTTTAATCTCTGACTTCTCAGTGAAGTCTGTGTTCAGGGTCCGTGTCCAAACACTCAGGTGTTCGGTACCGACCCCGAACTTTACATGATGTGATGACACTGGGCAGTGGCGGATTGTAATGAGGCCAGTCTGGGCTGTAGCCCAAGGCACAATGCTCTGGGTGGGCCCAGCAGCCCAGGGTATATTGCCCATTATAATCCGCCCCCGCACTCTGCACCGCTGACGCCGGCGTTACCGACCCGTGCGCCTTCTTCCTCCTGCACCGTAAGTCATGACATGGACGTCTGATGTGCGGAGGATGTTGCTAAAAGGGTGCTGGAGGAGGCACACGCTGCCCACCTACCTCACGGCCATAGAGGAGCTGTGCTCCATCCTCCTGCTCCCAGTCAGCTGCTCTCCAGACTCCAGTCCAAAGTCTGTCATACGCTGTCCACCACCTCCTGGGTCTGCTTGAAGAGAGGGATCGTCACCTTGCCGACACAGAGCACGGAGGGAATGCGACAGTAAGTGCTACTATGTCCTGCTGCTGCAGCTGCTGTGGCTGTGCTCTGTGTGTGCCAGACCGCTGCTGGCTGCTGATTGTGTGACAAGTGTGCTGTCCATGTGAATGGAATAATTGTTTCGGGTACATAATTACCCTGTCACATGACCACATCACATGGCCTGGGGGGAGCCCACAGAGTCTGAACAGCTCAGGGCTCTGGCTACCCTTAATCCACCCCTGATACTTTGCATGCTCAGTAGGCATGCCAGATCCAACACCCATTGACTTCCATTATAATTGATGCTAGATCTGGCAAGACAATTTTTACTACTGAGCACAAAAAATGTTAAATGTACTTGACCCACCCCAGTGTATGGGATACTCAGAACCGGGCGCTTAGTTCACAGGAGATGTCACTGGGACCTGTTGCCCGGTCCCGTGGCCCTGGTGGTTCCCTAAAAAGTCTATAAAAATAACATAAGTGTTTTGTGATGCCACCTACAGTTCCGGTAATGTTACCTGTTGCCGGCGCTGCGGGACAGTACTCCGGGGTGATGGTGGAGCAGCAAGATGGTTACGCTACTCGTAGGTGGAGCGGGATCCTCGGGGCAGTTGTAATAGTTGTTTTTACAGTCTTTACATAGGGAGGTAGCTTACTACACAGCACAGTCACTTGTCCTTTTCACTACAGCAAATGTGCGGCTCATCAGGTGAGGGAATTGCAGGACAGTCTATGGAGGGAGCAAGGATCAAGGGCCGTAATAACAGACACACACAAGATTGATGTTTCTGTACCTTTTACTGATGTTGCAGGTATAGTTCAGGGTACAGTCTCTGATGGTACGGGTCCGGGTGGTCTGGTAACAGTTTAGGGTTTTCACACCCGGCTAGTTTCACACCCGGCTTCTGGTCCCAGGCTGTCTGAAGCTAAGCACTGACCTCTGGCAGGCGTTGAGAGCTCTGCTGCAGGCACCATTGTATCCACTTTGCTCCCGGGCTCTGCTAAGTGGCTGTGATTCGAGTGCTGCTTTGGCCAGGAGACTGCTTACTCTTTACTGCTGGGCTAACAGGTCCCTTGCAGTCACGGACTCTGGTGTCTGGTTTCAGGCACTGTTCCTTTGGGTCGAACTGGTATGGCTCCACTCCCCCTGCTACTACTATCCCCTGCCTCCAACCCTCGCTCTAGGGCCCCTCATGCAGGTTAGTAGTGCTCAATGGTATGGGCGTAGTACTGCTCCGTCACCAGGATGTCTTCACAGTCCTCCCTGGAACTGCACTAAGTCCGCCCCCAGACCTGAATTTATAGGGGACCTCACCTGAACTCGGCTTGTAAAGCTCTTCCCTCAGGTCTGGAATGGAAAGTGTTGTGTGCAGGCTTACCTGTTGTGGAGATCCTTCACTGTACCACATGTATCTGGGGCAACCAAACCCTGGGGTGCCACATTCCCCCTAGTTAAATTCAGTACTCCTGGACTGAGAAACACACATTTTTCCAAAACCTTATCAACAATGAAATTGTACAAAGTCTCAAAAAACAAGAATTACAAAAAACAATAATACAGGAAAAACAGGTTAGGAGTCCAAGGCTCAACTGGTAAGCAGTCCATATGGCGCTAGTCCATCCGCCGCAGACTGCGGGTGAATATATACAAGAAAGTTTTTAAGCACTACCAGTCCTGTGGTTATCTGGTCCATGTTTAAATATAAGTTCAATAAAAGTACAAAAAGTTCATGCTACAAGTCCTGCAGGCACATTAAGCTTGACGGTTATGGGCTCACTTGGTTGCAAGTAATATACACAAAACATATTAACATTTCCCTATGGGTGTCTCTGCTTAGGAGTCCTGATTTCAGCCTCCCACCCCAGGAACTTGCTTTTCCTAACTTAATATTCCTGGGGTTGAATCCAGTTCCTCCACCCTTCTGTATAGTAGTCTTTACAGTCTATTTACACACATGAACACATATTTACACTTTTTCCATAGTACACTTTATTCACTGTACCGGATTGGGATCTGACCAAAGTTGCGGGTTGATCTATGCAACACTGGTGTCTCAACTGGTTGGGATGGTGTACTAGTGTCTACTGCTGGTGTCTCACCTAGTGTCTGTACCATGAGTAGGCCTATGTCCTATAGGTAGGCTTGGCAGCTGTCTGCGACTTCTTAGTTTTACCATAGGATTAACAGGTTCACTGACAGCAGGATTCTTTAGTTCTGCTGCAACAGGTGGTTCTTCAAGTCACTCTTCCTGTGGTTCTTCCAAGACTTCTATGGGTTCTTCTGGTCTTCTTGGGACTTCTACTGGTTGAGAGAAAGTTGTTAGTGTACTGAGGCCAACTGTCAGGAAAGTCTCCAAGTACAGTTCGTATCATTCTCTCTTTTCTTCTTTAGGTTGGGGTATACTGGGAATGACTTCCTTTGGTTTCAACTGTTCAGGGCATTTCTTAAGATGGTCTCTAGAAACTGATGATGATGTTTCTCCCTTGTCTTTACTGATTAAGCTGACCTTCTTGTTATCAAAGTTAGAGGGCAATACGGTATAGGGTTCTGCTTCCCACTGGTCATCAAGTTTATTTGTTCTTATTTTTCTTTTTAAACCCATTTCTCCAGGTATTAAGGGAACAGCTGGTGCATTCTTGTTGTAATCTTTCTCTTGTTTTTCTCACATCTGAGTTAAACTTCTTTCCACACACTCTTGTACCTTCTTATATTGTTCTTGGCGTTTAGTGTCCCAATTAGCATTAGGTGAACTGGTTTCAGGCACGATAATTCCCATCTCCATATCAATTGGTAATTTCCCAGATATTGCTCTCATCAAGTACGCTGGAGTGCAATTGGTGGAACTTACAGGGACGTTGTTGTACATGTCCATTAAGTCAAGTAATTTCTCCGGCCACATGTTTCTTTCTTCCAAGGGCAAGGTTTTTAATAGGTCTATGACCACCTGGTTCATTTTCTCACACATGCCATTTGTCTGTGGGTGGTACGATGTGGTTCGGATTTTCTTGTACCCATACAAATTGCAAAACTCCTGGAACACTTCAGCTTCAAACGCAGGACCTTAATCTATCAATACCTGCTCTGGGTACCCATGCCTACATGCAGCTTCTGACACCAGTCCTCCAGCTGTCCCTTGGAGCTGTTGGACTCCGCCTGGTTGGACGGGGTCAAGGGTTTTACTGTCTGGATTGAGTAGTTGTTGACAGAGAAAAGCTTGGCAACGGTAGCATATCTGGGCAGTTTGACCTCTTCTCCAGAGTTTAACACTGGTACGGGTACCCTCCACTTGCGTACATCAACTATCCCCCTGGCTGTCATGATTGTAGGCCTACTTTCTGAGTTCATGGGTTCTACCACTGCCTGGTAATCCTGCCCTCTGAGGACTATTGCTGCCCACTATATCATCTTTTCATTTCTTGGGGTTACCACCAAGAAGTGAAAAGAAGAAAAAAAATCAGTTTTTCCGCTTTTCTGTGTTCGGGTTTAACAAAACAAAGATACGAGTCAGAGGCTGCGGATGACCAATTAGTATCGGCTAATGAGGGCGGCTGATCTGCGTCCTGCTCTAGAACAGAGCCGACTCCGCTGCACATGGGAATTATCTCCATTCTTTTTCTATTTAACAGTTTTAAATATTGCAGCATTTTGCAAAAAGTAAAGATGGATCCAATTTATTTCCTCTGTTGGGATCAGCATTTTTCTAAATCTCTTTACAGAATAATAGAATCAGATTAAAAAATGACGCTCCCATCTCCGGTGATGAAATGACATTGTTTTCTACATTTATGGCCTCGATCCAAAATTGGTGAAGGCAGACGCCGCATAAATGGATGTAAGATACCAGTACTGAAACTGCAGATCAAAGAAAGTCATAGGAAGGGATGCAACTATAACAAACCCACACCTGTGCATGTTTTCAGTCTATGGGTGTAAATGAGAAAAGCCTGTGAACACAATTCTTTATAACATAGTTTACCCCTTATACGTCCTGCCAATATGCAGAGGTCCATGTCTGATATCTCATGGACCTGATAAGGCTGTTGTGCTTATTTTACAAACCATGGAAGATTAGATGTATAAACCGATCACTGTATGAGTCCATTTAAAGAGTAAGTAGCTCGTGAGTCTCAGTACATTCAACCTCCGTCAAGTCAATGTGACAGCTGCGGCTTGTACTGAGCAGGGTGAGCTATCAGCAGCAGGAGGTGAAAGAAATAGTTCGTTAGTTCTTCCTTTGTTCGATAAAATCCATAGGCTGCGTCTTCAGAACCAAAAGCGGGTTTTATTCGGGTAGGAAATAATACAGAGATATATGGCAAGGCAATATGACAGATTTCAGAATGGCAGGCACGCGTGGCACACAGGATGGAAAAAGTGTCGCCCCGCCTGTCTAAGGCAGAGGATTTTTATACAATTTTCTGCCATTGGATAACGTTAGTGACCATTATTTTCAATGGATACAAAATGACCTCATCCTGACAAAGGCAATACTTACATTTCACGTAGAATATAGGTTGACATGAAAAAAGCACACTAATTTCATTACTAACTACATACTACACTTAAGTTTATCCATACAAATTACCGTATATACTCGTGTATAAGCCGAGTTTTTCAGCCCAAAAATTGGGCTGAAAAGTCTACCCCTCGGCTTATACACGGGTCATATACGGTATGTGATGTGGTGGGGGCTGTGGAGGCTGCAGGAGGCGGGGGGAGGCTGCTGTATGAGCGGCCCCGTCACGTGGGGCCGCTCATTAAATATGCACTGCATCCCCCTGTCAATCAGCGGCAGGGGGATGCAGTGCATATGGCCCCCAAACGCTGCCACTCAGCCCCCCCTCTGTGTCAGGGCCCCCCCGCTGCTTTAAGGGCCCCCCCGCTGCTTATCTTACCATCCGGTATTCTGATCAGCGCTGCTCCTCGCTGGTCCCGTCTCCTCTCCGTCCTCGCGGCTTCCGGGATTCCCGGCCGTCGCAGGTATGACGTCATACCTGCGACGGCCGGGATCCCGGAAGCCGCGAGGACGGAGAGGAGACGGGACCAGCGAGGAGCAGCGCTGATCAGAATACCGGATGGTAAGTTAAGCAGCAGGGGGGCGAGTGCCAGCATTTGGGGGCAGCAGTGTACCCCTGGGGGCGGCTATATACCCCTGGGGGAAGCTGTGTACCCCTGGGGGCAGCTGTATACCCCTGGGGACGGCTGTGTACCCCTGGGGGCTGCTATATACCCCTGGGGGCGGCTATATACCCCTGGGGGCTGCTATATACCCCTGGGGGCGGCTGTGTACCCCTGGGGGCTGCTATATACCCCTGGGGGCAGCTGTGTACCCCTGGGGGCAGCTGTATACCCCTGGGGACGGCTGTGTACCCCTGGGGGCTGCTATATACCCCTGGGGGCTGCTATATACCCCTGGGGGCGGCTGTGTATGACTCACCGTAGCCGGGGGATACACGTAGCGGGCGTTGTTTCTCCTCCAGTCACGGAACCGCGCCTGCGGTGGTGTAGGCCCGGTGGTCCAGATCAATAGGGGAATGGCGGAACAGTGGGGGTGATTTGTCTTCGTGACGCCACCTGCGGGTGTTCTGGTAACTTTACCAGCGCTGTTCGGGTCTCCGGGGGATGGTACACAGCGAGATGGAACGCTCCCCACAGGATGAGCGGGAATCCCCGGAGCCGGGAGCTGCGCAAGATGTTGTGAGGCAGCTGCGGGACGCTGCGCTGAATCCAGGAGTAATGCACAACCACACAAAGTCTCTTTTAGGTACCTTTACTGGATGGTAGTCAGGTACACTCGGACCGGGATAGTGAAGTTGGCACTTATGGAGTTTCACAGCAAGCAGTGTTAGGCTTCCTTTCTCTACTTCTGGTGCTAAGGTCGGGTGGATGTGGAATCCAGCCGGACCGGGCAGGGTGTTCAATGGAACTTGCTTCACCTGGTTATCAGCACTGAGGGCACTGTAAAAGGGTCTGAGCAGGATCAGTACTCTTCCCTGGGCTCTCGTGGGTAGGTGCATCAGGTGGAACAGGTGGCTAAACCTCCTGTTGGATGTAGCTGGTTCTCTGTGAGGGCTTTGTAGCTTCCACAGCTTCGGTTCCAGTAACCGGATGGTTTGGAAAGAGTTGGATTAACTCTGTATTCCTGAGAGGTGATCTCCTTCTTCCTATTATCCCAATTGCAGGGATCTCCACTGGCTAACAGGCTAGCAGGGCCTAGTGTGTTCCTCATAGGGTGGAGGTTTCACACAGGCAGGCAGCTCTTGTAGCGTCTACCACACTCTGAAGTTTCTCCCTCCAAGACTCTTTTTATAGGGGGAACTGGTTAGAAGTCACCAGTGTTAGCTCCCCCTAGAGGCTCGGGGTGAAACCGGGTGTTCTAAGTGTTGTTTGTGTTGTGGTTTTGCTGTGCTGTTACTTACTCCATTTGTACCTAAGGATTTCTGTGGTGCCCACAGGTGCCAGGGTGCCACATTCCCCCTTAGTTAACCTCAGTTCTCCCGGCTGAGCAAAAGGTTCTTTTTACAACTTACCACTAAGCATTTATAACATTCAATTTACAAAGTCTTAAAGAAAACACAAAAATCACTGAAAAGGAAGTGAAAAATGTGGAAAAGGTGAAAAGCAGTCCATACGGCACTAGTCCATCTGCCGCAGGCTGGAAAAAGGTAAAGTTAGTGGTCACACAAGTCCTGTGACAATTGTTCAAAGTTTATGGAAAGGGAAAAAGGTAAAGTCCAGGGATACATGGTAAACTTTATACATTCCCTACGGGTGTCTCTGCTTGGGAGGCCGGTACTAACCTTCTATACCTTACCAGGCGCTTTCTGTTCCCAACTTAGTATACTTGGGACATAGCCCAGTTCCTCCACCCTTCTGTACACTACTTTTTACAGGTTTTGAAAAACAGTATTATATACAAACACTTACAGGTTATATTTTCCACTACATTTTAAACCCATTCTCCAAGTTTATGTGGGGGTTGACCTAATGTACTACGTGTGGATCTGCGTAGTGTGGGTGTTTCCAAAGCTGTTGGTGTAGTGTACGAAGTGGTTGGTACTTCTCTATGTCTGCTTTGTGTAAGACCATAGTAAGTGCGGAGTCTATCAACTGGACTGACCTCTGTAGGTAGTTGATTAGGAAAGGCTTCTCTTACTGTGGGACTAGCAGGCTGACCGATTACAGGAATCTCAGGTTCCATGATAACAGGCTGCAATTCTTGCACTTGGACTTCTTCTTGTTGTTGGACTTGTTGGATTGGATTTGGTTTTGGCTGATCTTCTGTAGGCTGGTAGAAGTGCATAACTGGTATGAGGAATGCATCACCTATTTGTGGCCAATCAGCTGGTAAGTATCCAATTTCTGTAAGGACTAGATTTTCTTTTGTTTCTTCATCTGTAGTTACAGTGGGGTAACTGGTTGCTTGTGGGATTAACTGTGGCGGACATTTCTTCAAATGATCCCTTGAGACAGTCGCAATAGTATTCCCATTGTCTTTGCTAATAACACAAGTTTTTGAGTTATCAAAGTGTGACGGCATAACGGTGTAGGGTATGGATTCCCAACTGTTATCCAATTTGTTGGTTTTTCGCTTTCTTTTCAGCACTACATCACCTATGGCTAGTGGTTCAGCTGAGGCGTGCTTGTTAAAGTCTTTTTCTTGTTTGGTCCTACTGATTTCAAGGTTCCTTTCAACACTCTCTTGTACCTTCCTGTACTTTTCTTGGCGTTGGCTGACCCAGTCTTCGTCAGAAGAGTCTTCTGTGGGTTCAACGGTTCCCATCTGCAAATCAATAGGCAGTTTACCTGGTCTTGCTCTCATCAAGTAAGCAGGTGTGTAATTTGTCGAACTGACAGGTATGTGGTTGTAGATGTCCACGAGATCTGGAAGTTTCTCTGGCCATTGATTTCTCTCTTCAACTGGTAAGGTCTTGAGCATGTCAATGACTATGTGGTTCATCTTCTCACATAAACCGTTCGTCTGAGGATGATAAGGTGTTGTGCGGATTTTCTTGCACCCATACAGCCCTAAGAATTCTTGGAACAGAGCTGATTCGAAGGCTGGCCCTTGGTCAGTTAAGACCTGGTCTGGATACCCATGGGGGCGACAGAAGTAACTCTGGAACGCTTTGGCTGCTACCTCGGCAGTTAAATCCTTAACTGGAACGACTACCAGGAATCTTGAGTAGTGATCGACGATGGTGAGAGCGTAGGTGTACCCGGTTCGACTTGGGGTAAGCTTCACATGGTCGAGAGCAACTATTTCAAGAGGTTTGGTGGTAACAATCGGCTGCAACGGAGCTTTCTGAGTTAGATGGTCTTTTCTTCGAAGGTGACATGGTCCACAGTTTTTACACCATTTGTCAATGGAGCCTCTCATACCGACCCAGTAGAACCGATCCTTCAGGAGTCTCTCCAGCTTCTTCCATCCAAAGTGTCCGGCATCGTCATGGTATGCTTCAAGGATCATTTGGACTTCAGTCTTGGGAACTACAATCTGCCAGATTAGTTCATGGGTTCTTGGATTGAGGTATCTTCTGCATAGTTTACCTTGGTAGACGAACAACCTTCCTTTCTCCTTCCACAGGCATTTAGCATTTGGTGAGGCATCAGAGTCCATGTTGGCGTGTTCCTGAGTGATGAGATCCCTTACCAGGCTGACATCTGGGTCCTTGGCTTGAGCCTCCTTCCAGTCATGGTGAGGTAACGGGTTCACGGTCCTCTCTACACGTGTCTGGTTTCTCTGATGACATGTTGCTGTACCTGAACGGTGGAAAGCAGGTAGTTCAATCTCTTCTAGGTCATCTATGTCTTCTCCCTCTTCAGAAAGATGAGGCATTCGGGACAGGGCATCAGCATTGCCGTTTTTGTGACCTGCCCGGTACTTTACAGTGAAGTCGTAGTTGGCGAGTCTTGCTACCCAACGCTGTTCTAGGGCTCCCAGCTTTGCAGTCTCTAAGTGTGTTAGAGGATTGTTGTCTGTGAAAGCTGTGAAGGGGGCGGATGCCAGGTAATGCTTGAAACGCTCTGTGATCGCCCAGACCAGGGCCAGGAACTCCAGCTTGAAGGAGCTGTAGTTTTCCGGGTTCCTTTCGGTGGGACGGAGCTTTCTGCTGGCGTAGGCTATCACTTTCTCCTTGCCCTGCTGACGTTGAGATAGGACTGCTCCTAAACCTTCATTACTTGCGTCAGTGTACAACAGAAACGGTAGATTGTAGTCAGGGTAAGCCAGGATTTCTTCTCCAGTTAAAGAATCTTTTAACGTTTGGAAGGATTTGTCCTGCTCTGGGCCCCAGTGGAACGGGGGTCCCCTGATCTGGCCGTTTTTGGATTGACCTACTAGGAGATCTTGCATAGGTGCGGCTATCTTGGTATAGCCTTTGATGAATCGTCGGTAGTACCCGACCAGTCCTAGGAATTGACGTACCTCTTTGTGGTTGATGGGTGCTGGCCAGTCCTTGATGACGGTGACCTTATCCGGATCCGGTGCTACGCCTTCGGCACTGACCACATGTCCTAGGTATTGGACCTTGGGTTTCAGCAGGTGGCACTTGGACGGTTTCAGTTTCATCCCGTACTTGGACAGTGACTCAAACACTTCACTCAGGTGTTGGAGGTGATCTTCATAGGTCTGAGAGTAGACAATGACATCATCAAGGTATAACAAGACAGTCTCAAAGTTCTTATGGCCCAAACAACACTCCATAAGTCTCTGGAATGTTCCTGGGGCATTGCACAAACCGAATGGCATACTGTTGAACTCGCATAAGCCCATGGGAGTAGTGAAGGCTGTCTTCTCACGATCCTCCTCTGCAACGGCAACCTGCCAGTACCCACTAGTAAGATCTAATGTGGAGAAGTAGTTGGCAGATTTGAGTGCAGCTAGTGACTCTTCTATGCGGGGTAACGGGTATGCATCCTTGTGTGTGACTTTGTTGATTTGCCTATAATCTACACACATCCTCATACTACCATCTTTCTTTTTAACCAGGACTAGTGGTGCGGCCCAGGGACTACAGCTATCCCTAATGACTCCTGCATTCTTCATGTCCTGAAGCATCTCTTTTGCTTTCTGGTAGTGAGTGGGTGGTATAGGCCTGTACCTTTCTTTGATAGGTGCATGGTTGTTTGTGGGGATATGATGTTGTACCCCTTTAATCCTCCCAAAGTCAAGTGGGTGTTTGCTGAACACTTGCTCATACTCCCGAACTACCCGGTATACTCCATTTTTCTGGTGAGAGGGTGTATTGTCAGTTCCTACACTGAGGTCTTGACACCATTTCTCTAACTGATCTTTGGAGTGAGGGGGTTCATCAGTGACTATTTGGTTTGAGGATTTTACATCAATCACAGCATCATCTTTTACTTGGTACAATTTTGCTACAGTTGCATATCTTGGTAGTCTGACTTCGTCATCACCATAATTCAATATGCGTACGGGGACTCTCCCCTTTCTTACATCGACTAACCCTCTGGCTGTCAAGAGCGTAGGACTACTGTCGGACATTACAGGTTCTACTACGGCTTGGTAGTCCTGCCCTCTGAGGCCTATGGCTGCTCGACACCAGATCATCATTTCACTTCTGGGTGGTACCACAATTGGAATGGGATCTGTGACTCTTACTCTGCCAATCTCACCATTTGACAAGGTTACCTGTTGTTGATACACCAGAGCTCTGATCTGCTTTTGGATAGCCCTCTTTTCTCTGGGTTTACCGGCTTCAGCACTCTGTTGGAGCAAAAACAACACTTCATCGAGGCATTTGATCATGACATTGGTACCCAATATGACATATGGATCCTTGTGGTTAGGCTTATCCTGGACCACTAAGATACCCTGGTTTTTCAACTGCACCCTCCCCACCTTTACTGTAGCTTCCCACTGTCCCTCTATGGTAACCGGAATACCATTAGTGGCTTCAAGGTTCATCTCAGGATTAGGGGGTTCTAGCTTAACATCGGGCCAGAACTGCTTGTAAAGGGTACTGGGGATGGATGTCACCTGGGATCCAGTGTCTATCAAGGCAGAGATAGCGATGCCATCGATGACGATTGGTAAGTATGGACAGTCTCCCACATACTTGTGTTCCCAGCTGGACGTAGGGCCTGCACAGTCTACTCCTGGGGTTGGCCCTTCTCGCCCAGGGGTCGCTCGTTTAAAGGACGGGATTGTAGGTTGCGTCCTCCTAAGTCGTTCTGCTGACTGTTGCGGCGTCTGTCAGGACTGCGGCGGTCTGCAGGTTTTCCTCGCGACGGCTGTGTCTTTCTCCTCATCCAGGGGACGTCATCCGGGCTGTCGGCGAGTTGAATCTTGTCCGATGGCCTTGCATCTGTCTTGGGTCTTCTCCCAGCTTGTAGCTTGGCCACGTCCTTCATCAGCTGCTCGACATTAGCACACAGTTGATCAAACCGGTCAGGTGTTACAGTCTGTGCGCTGGACTGAATCGCAGGGATTGGAGATGCTGCTGCCGGCACGGAAGGGGTGTCAGCGTACTGCTGCTGCTGCGGTGAAGCGGGATCAGGTACTTCAGCGAGTCGCTGTCCCCAAACTGTTAAGTCTCTCAAGGTATCAAACTCTGCGCCTGGATTTTGTATGGACCACCAGCTTGCTTGCTTCCTATCCTCAGATAGTTTAAGGCCCACAATAAATTGTCCAATTAACGCTTTGTTCTCATCTCGAGCACTGTCAGGGTCGACTTGTTTTAACAGTCTGTATGCTTCTTGCAAGCGCAGTGAATAATCAAGGACAGTTTCTTGTGCCCCTTGGTTACAACGATAGAATGACAGTCTTAATCCAGCTTCGGTATGGCACTCAAAGACCCGGGTTAATCTAGCGAATATCTGCTCCACAGATTCCTGAACTTCTACAGGCCAGCTGCGGCTCTGCAGTTCGGCTGCACCGGTTAACTGTCCCATAATAACTGAAGCTCTTTGCTTACCGGTCATCGGGTACATGTCCAGGGCTTGGCATATCTTCCTCTGGAAGTTCTCCAAGGTGCTGGGCACACCGCTGTACTTGGGTAACCAGGTCGCACTAGGAACGTAGGGTAGAGACATCGGCATAATCGGAGCGGGTTGTGGTAGCATACCGCCGACTTGTTGCTGTCCATCAAGAGGTATGTTTTGAGGTACCGCTTGGTCTTGCGGGGGCACCGCGTGATCGGGAGCCGGGTTACTCATGGTCGCTCCCCCTTAGTTAAGCGTAGCCTTTCCCTCGGTTGCAAACGGAAGTGTCGGCCTCGCGGTGAGGAGTGAGGCACCACGGGAGTTTCCGGTTCCTGCTGCGTACAGGGGAAGTCGTCAGAGCGTGGGGGCGGGGCCAATCTTCGCGCCCTCTGCACAGTCACGCCCCTTCTTTTCCCGCCTTTTCGCGCAGCAATGGCGGACCAAATGTACAGTTCGATATTTACAGTCAATACATAGCACACAATACCCGTGATAACGGGCCTGCTCGTATCCTGTTCGTGACGCCAAATTCTGACTCACCGTAGCCGGGGGATACACGTAGCGGGCGTTGTTTCTCCTCCAGTCACGGAACCGCGCCTGCGGTGGTGTAGGCCCGGTGGTCCAGATCAATAGGGGAATGGCGGAACAGTGGGGGTGATTTGTCTTCGTGACGCCACCTGCGGGTGTTCTGGTAACTTTACCAGCGCTGTTCGGGTCTCCGGGGGATGGTACACAGCGAGATGGAACGCTCCCCACAGGATGAGCGGGAATCCCCGGAGCCGGGAGCTGCGCAAGATGTTGTGAGGCAGCTGCGGGACGCTGCGCTGAATCCAGGAGTAATGCACAACCACACAAAGTCTCTTTTAGGTACCTTTACTGGATGGTAGTCAGGTACACTCGGACCGGGATAGTGAAGTTGGCACTTATGGAGTTTCACAGCAAGCAGTGTTAGGCTTCCTTTCTCTACTTCTGGTGCTAAGGTCGGGTGGATGTGGAATCCAGCCGGACCGGGCAGGGTGTTCAATGGAACTTGCTTCACCTGGTTATCAGCACTGAGGGCACTGTAAAAGGGTCTGAGCAGGATCAGTACTCTTCCCTGGGCTCTCGTGGGTAGGTGCATCAGGTGGAACAGGTGGCTAAACCTCCTGTTGGATGTAGCTGGTTCTCTGTGAGGGCTTTGTAGCTTCCACAGCTTCGGTTCCAGTAACCGGATGGTTTGGAAAGAGTTGGATTAACTCTGTATTCCTGAGAGGTGATCTCCTTCTTCCTATTATCCCAATTGCAGGGATCTCCACTGGCTAACAGGCTAGCAGGGCCTAGTGTGTTCCTCATAGGGTGGAGGTTTCACACAGGCTGGCAGCTCTTGTAGCGTCTACCACACTCTGAAGTTTCTCCCTCCAAGACTCTTTTTATAGGGGGAACTGGTTAGAAGTCACCAGTGTTAGCTCCCCCTAGAGGCTCGGGGTGAAACCGGGTGTTCTAAGTGTTGTTTGTGTTGTGGTTTTGCTGTGCTGTTACTTACTCCATTTGTACCTAAGGATTTCTGTGGTGCCCACAGGTGCCAGGGTGCCACATGTACCCCTGGGGGCTGCTATATACCCCTGGGGGCAGCTGTGTACCCCTGGGGGCAGCTGTATACCCCTGGGGACGGCTGTGTACCCCTGGGGGCGGCTATATACCCCTGGGGGCAGCTGTGTACCCCTGGGGGCAGCTGTATACCCCTGGGGACGGCTGTGTACCCCTGGGGGCTGCTATATACCCCTGGGGGCGGCTATATACCCCTGGGGACTGCTATATACCCCTGGGGGCGGCTGTGTACCCCTGGGGGCTGCTATATACCCCTGGGGGCAGCTGTGTACCCCTGGGGGCAGCTGTATACCCCTGGGGACGGCTGTGTACCCCTGGGGGCTGCTATATACCCCTGGGGGCTGCTATATACCCCTGGGGGTGGCTGTGTACCCCTGGGGGCTGCTATATACCCCTGGGGGCAGCTGTGTACCCCTGGGGGCGGCTGTGTACCCCTGGGGGCTGCTATATACCCCTGGGGGCTGCTATATACCCCTGGGGGCAGCTGTATACCCCGGGGGACGGCTGTGTACCCCTGGGGGCGGCTATATACCCCTGGGGGCAGCTGTGTACCCCTGGGGGCAGCTGTATACCCCTGGGGACGGCTGTGTACCCCTGGGGGCTGCTATATACCCCTGGGGGCGGCTATATACCCCTGGGGGCTGCTATATACCCCTGGGGGCAGCTGTGTACCCCTGGGGGCAGCTGTATACCCCTGGGGACGGCTGTGTACCCCTGGGGGCGGCTATATACCCCTGGGGATGGCTGTGTACCCCTGGGGGCTGCTATATACCCCTGGGGATGGCTGTGTACCCCTGGGGCTGCTATATACCCCTGGGGGCTGCTATATACCCCTGGGGGCGGCTATATACCCCTGGGGGCTGCTGTGTACCCCTGGGGGCTGCTGTGTACCCCTGGGGGCTGCTGTGTACCCCTGGGGGCGGCTGTGTACCCCTGGGGGCTGCTGTGTACCCCTGGGGGCGGCTGTGTACCGCTGGGGCTGCTGTGTACTGCTGGGGCTGCTGTATACCCCCGGAGGCTGCTGTACACCCCTGGGGCTGCTGTATATACTGCTGGGGCCTGTATACCACTGGGGCTGCTGTATATACTGGTAGGGTCTGCATATACCACTGGGAAGGCTGCTGTATACCACTGGGGCTGCTGTATATACTACTGGGGCCTGTATATGCCACTGGGGAGGCTGCTGTATACTACCACTGGGGGGCCTGTATACCTGTGCTGGGGTACACCCTCGGCTTATACACGAGTCAATAGATTTTCCCAGGTTTTGGGGGCAAAAGTAGGGGGGTCGGCTTATACACGGGTCGGCTTATACACGAGTATATACGGTATCTCATAATAGCCTTTTTGGGACCAAGCACAAATCACAACTTATTGACATTAATTAGCTCTGTTCTTGATTATATGAAACGTCATATGGCCTTGAGGGATACACTACACCGTAAAATATCTGAGAAATACTTGAGAAAAAGGTGTATATAGTGAATTGGTTAACTGTCATCATGATGAGCTCTTGGTATATGCTCAGACCAAACCTAATTAGCCCCATGCCTGTTTTTCTTCCAGGGCTTGATTTCTTTTATTACCTGAGACCTACTAAGTTCAGTAGTTCTATTTTCAAGCTTAGACTGAAACTCTACACAAGACAACATGGCTGACAGAGGCCTTGGTACCCATGGCCTCCGTCTAACAGGAGGGACACTGAGGAGCGGTCACTGAGGATAGGCTGGAGGGGAATGAGTTTGAAATTTCCTTTTGGCATAGATCTTCAAAGTACACAAGCCTCATCAGGTGTGATGTTTGTATTGTAATATTTTTGTCAGTTCTACTATAATATCTGACCAAAACAAATAGTTACAAGTCATCAGTGCATTTACAAAGTGACTGTATCGGCTAATAAAGCCTTGTGATTAAAAGGGCATTGGCACTGCTTTAAACCACCAACCGTTCTCTGTCTGCAATGTAAAAGGGGTACTGCCATAGGAGCAGGGGCATAAGACTAGGGGTCGCAACTGTGATGGGGCCCAGATGCACAAGGGCCCACGCCCACCAACCCCAGCGCCTGCTTCACATGGATTTGCATCCCGAAGGATGCACATCCATGTTACTATGCAGCAGGGTACACAGTCACTATGGGGTCCGTGTGTCAGGGACCCTCCTGCATCTTAAAGCCAGGCTCATCCATCTTTTGTTGCCGCTCCCACCCATCGCTTTCCCTCACCACCTGTGTTCCACGCCTCCTCCTGTGTTTTCATTTTTTGCAAGGAGAGTGGAGTAGAGGGGAACCAGGACAGGTAAGTACAAATTTATTTTTTTTAATAAATGAGTACACAGTAGTTAGAGGATTATGAGGTGAGCAGGGGGGTGCATTATAATATATGGAAAACTATAAGGCTGCATTATGCTATTCTGAGGACTATGGGGGTGAATTATGCTATATAGAGGACTATATGGGTGCATTATACTGTATGGAGGGCTATGAGGCTGCATTATACTACAGTTAGGGCCAGAAATATTTGGACAGTGACACAATTTTCGCGAGTTGGGCTCTGCATGCCACCACATTGGATTTGAAATGAAACCTCTACAACAGAATTCAAGTGCAGATTGTAACGTTTAATTTGAAGGGTTGAACAAAAATATCTGATAGAAAATGTAGGAATTGTACACATTTCTTTACAAACACTCCACATTTTAGGAGGTCAAAAGTAATTGGACAAATAAACATAACCCAAACAAAATATTTTTATTTTCAATATTTTGTTGCAAATCCTTTGGAGGCAATCACTGCCTTAAGTCTGGAACCCATGGACATCACCAAACGCTGGGTTTCCTCCTTCTTAATGCTTTGCCAGGCCTTTACAGCCGCAGCCTTCAGGTCTTGCTTGTTTGTGGGTCTTTCCGTCTTAAGTCTGGATTTGAGCAAGTGAAATGCATGCTCAATTGGGTTAAGATCTGGTAATTGACTTGGCCATTGCAGAATGTTCCACTTTTTTGCACTCATGAACTCCTGGGTAGCTTTGGCTGTATGCTTGGGGTCATTGTTCATCTGTACTATGAGGCGCCGTCCAATCAACTTTGCAGCATTTGGCTGAATCTGGGCTGAAAGTATATCCCGGTACACTTCAGAATTCATCCGGCTACTCTTGTCTGCTGTTATGTCATCAATAAACACAAGTGACCCAGTGCCATTGAAAGCCATGCATGCCCATGCCATCACTTTGCCTCCACCATGTTTTACAGAGGATGTGGTGTGCCTTGGATCATGTGCCGTTCCCTTTCTTCTCCAAACTTTTTTCTTCCCATCATTCTGGTACAGGTTGATCTTTGTCTCATCTGTCCATAGAATACTTTTCCAGAACTGAGCTGGCTTCTTGAGGTGTTTTTCAGCAAATTTAACTCTGGCCTGTCTATTTTTGGAATTGATGATGGTTTGCATCTAGATGTGAACCCTTTGTATTTACTGTCATGGAGTCTTCTCTTTACTGTTGACTTAGAGACAGATACACCTACTTCACTAAGAGTGTTCTGGACTTCAGTTGATGTTGTGAACGGGTTCTTCTTCACCAAATAAAGTATGCGGCGATCATCCACCACTGTTGTCATGTGTGGACGCCCAGGCCTTTTAGAGTTCCCAAGCTCACCAGTCAATTCCTTTTTTCTCAGAATGTACCCAACTGTTGATTTTGCTACTCCAAGCATGTTTCTGCTATCTCTCTGATGGATTTTTTCTTTTTTTTCAGCCTCAGGATGTTCTGCTTCACCTCAATTGAGAGTTCCTTTGACCGCATGTTGTCTGGTCACAGCAACAGCTTCCAAATGCAAAACCACACACCTGGAATCCACCCCTGACCTTTTAACTACTTCATTGATTACAGGTTAACGAGGGAGACGCCTTCAGAGTTAATTGCAGCCCTTAGAGTCCATTGTCCAATTACTTTTGGTCCCTTGAAAAAGAGGAGGCTATGCATTACAGAGCTATAATTCCTAAACCCTTTCTCCGATTTGGATGTGGAAACTCTCATATTGCAGCTGGGAGTGTGCACTTTCAGCCCATATTATATATATAATTGTATTTCTGAACATGTTTTTGTAAACAGCTAAAATAACAAAACTTGTGTCACTGTCCAAATATTTCTGGCCCTAACTGTATATGAAGGATAATGGTGGTGCATTAAAATAATTGGATGACAATGGGGGCAGGAGCAGGACCATATAAAAAAGGATGGGGGACACACATACCAGAATAAGGGCATTAATACAGGATGAGGGACATTAATACATAATGGAGGAGAGGGGTCAATTTGTGAGTATATGTAGGATGTAGAACGTTACACGGGCCCATACATCTGACCAACGTGTGCACCAGTGTGGGGGGGCCCTGGTCTAAATTTCGCACCAGGGCCCACTGGACTCTAGTTAGTCACTGGTGATTGGTCACCGCCGACCACTGCAACCAATCAGCACTCTTGGCCTGCCGCCGCGCAGCTGATTGGTTGCGCGCTGCCCGGCTCTCGACGAATCTGCTGAGCAGTGCGGTATTGGTGGGAGATTTAAAGCAGCCCACCAATACTACTCAGCTGATTGGTCACCGCGGTCAGCTGTGAGCAATGAGCGAGGCGGCATTTAAATTACGCGCCAAGACTGCTGATTTGGTCGCCACAATGGACGGCAACCAATCAGCGAAGTGGCTTGAGCTTTGGCGGGAGATTTGAATCCCGCGCTGCTCAGCCATTCAGCGGCGCAGGATTCAAATCTCCCGCCAAGCCGCACGGGGCTTTGCTGATTGGTTGCCGTGGTTGGCGGCGACCAATCAGCGCTCTTGGCGCATGACTTAAAATCGCGCTTCGCTTATTGGTCGCCTCCACCGTGGCTAGGTAGGTCCATCAGGGTCTTCTCCAAGCCTAGTTAGACCCACCAGAGTCTTCTCCAAGTCTAGATAGCTCCATCAGGGACTTCTCCAAGCCAAGGTTCTTTTTCTCTCTCAAATGCTGTAAAAGAGCGATTCAGCATAAGAGGGAAGCTCCACCTACTGTGGGGAGGCGCCGGAGGTTCTGGCACCTTCTTTCTGTCTAGAGGAAGCATGAAATGGAGTTTGGAATGCATGTTTACGTTCCACAGCAGCCAGGAACCGGAAATGACGCGGTATGACGCTGGAAGCGTCATTTCCAGTCATGTGATGCATCAGATTTGACCGCCCGGAAGATGTGAAAAGGCACAGCTCCGGTCGGCGGTGGCGTGGACCAGCTGCAAACCTAGAGGGGGCCAGACTGAGTAAGCATTAATGTCCCTGAGACCCGTTGTATGATCCAACTATGCAGCATGTAGTCAGCACATGTGTAGCATGGGCTAACTTGGTGGTACTGCAATTGATATTAATTGTCTATTACAGACACCAACGTTGGCATCATCTGCACAGGGATGGTTATTTGTTGAGTACCAAACCCTGTTTATGTACCATGACTCCCCTGAAGAAGAGGGATCTGAAACGCGTCGGGAGAGGAAGCGGATCAGATTACATGGTGGCTATTTGATTTATATACTGAGCCCTAATAAGCCTGGAAGACACTAGTAAAAGGTCACCTATGAGCTCTGAGGACTCTGTGGCACGCGGAATGGTGAAGACAGCCGGGTGAGATTGTTCCTTTTATATAGGGATTATTCCGCTGTTTACATCGATGCATGCAGTAAAACTCACCATGAAGGTGATTGTATGAAATGATAACCTGCTTTGGTGAGGTATTAACCACAAGGTAAACAGATGCTAACCAGTGTCCTTAGGTGATACGGACGGGACATCTGGTTGTTCTGTATAGACCCAGGTGATAGAAGGGTCTTTTTAGCATTACACAGGTTTTGCACTGTCACTTTTGCCTTATATGTGTTGTATGGTTGACAACTCTTGTCTTTTAAATTTGAGTTTAGTAAAGGTTAAGTTTTAACTTCTCATATCTTTTCGTGCTATATTTGAACTTTTGTGCCCAGCCTGATCTAGACCCTAAGTGGACAGGAGGTAAATAAACCTAGCTGTGTTTGGCCACTCGTAATTCATTGGGCACATGCAGGGTTAATAAGCTTGGATTCACTTCTTCCCTCGGGCCTGGGCATGACGCTCTTGCCTGTTCCCCAGGCAACTGGTGACGCTGGGCCTCCGCCGCGTCTCATTCGCTGCGCTGGATCATGTGACACCCACGTGACCGGCGCTGCGATGACGTGGCTGCGGTCCTGCCCACCACTTCCAGGAATGCAGCGGCGTCACAATGGCACCCGGCCCCTGAATCTCATACCCTGGCCAGCCTTTTTAAACTCATCACTCACCCCAGATGGTTGTCCCCTGATGAAGGTGATGCCGAAATGGCCGCAGGGCTCGGCGGCACCATTGATTTGGAAGCACAAGCACTGCTGTGACTACTGGTGTGCATTATCTTTAGAGGCTTCACAATGGGTGTATATGGTGCCTTTATGTAGATGCTGTGCAATATTACATGTGTTATGGTTCTAACTTATGAGGTTCACTATTGAGTTCAAGACTTTGAACCTACATATTGACTCAGGGTATATGTATACATTTTTGTAAACAGAATGTGGGTGAATTTTTTGCTGATATTGATATAATACTAAGGTCTGTACATGTGGATTGATTGTACAAGTGATGTATATATATTGTAAAGCATTGTGGATCCATATACTCACCATATAACCTGTACCCCTGTGTAAGCCCTAATTGTAAGAAATAGTGACATGTGCTTCTTGGTGTATGCCCTCCATTGCTGCTTATGAATGTTTGTTTGTCTCGCCCATATCTGGTAATTAAATGTACACTATTTTCATATTTGAACGTTTGATCGTGGTTTGTTTGTATCTATAATTTTCCATTGTAGTAGCTCTTTACGGCTAGGACTTGTCCATGGTTTTCCCACATTACACTTAAGGCTACGTTCACACATTGCGTATCTTGTTGCGCTTTTTTGCGCACACTTTTTGCCGCGATTTTCGGCCGCGCAAAAAAGCGCAACAAAATACGCAGGGGCTTTCACACACTGCCCTTTCTTTACTCCAGAAAGCGCAGTGATGTCACAGAGGGGAGGAAGAATCCTGCTTCCTCCTCCCCTCTGTGACAGCTGTGACCGTCCATTAGATTTTGCAGTGTATTAATTTACACTGCGAAATCTAAATTAAACAAGGCCAAATGTATGAAAAATAAAAAAAGAATGAAATACTTACCCTACGACACCTTTTCCCGGTGTCCGGTGGTGCGGCCAGGCGATGTGTGTTCTGCCAGGACCTGCCGTGATGTCAGAGCTGTGTTCCTGGCGCTGATTGGCCGCTCATGGTCATGTGATATGTATCACATGACTGCGAGCGGCCAATCAGCGCTGGGAACGCCCCTCTGACATAACGGCAGGTCCTGGCAGAACACACATCGCCTGGCCGCACCACCGGACACCGGGAAAAGGTGTCGTAGGGTAAGTATTTCATTCTTTATTATTTTTAATACATCTTTCATTATTTAACCTTGATTTTGCAGTGTATATTAATACACTGCGAAATCTAATGGGCGGTCACAGCTGTCACAGAGGGGAGGAGGAAGCAGGATTCTTCCTCCCCTCTGTGACGTCAGATGCAGCAGCCCCCGCCCTTATAGGAAAAAGCAGCGGCGCTGCTGCGTAAAGAATTGACAAGTCAATTCTTTTTACGCCGGCGCTTTCTTCCAGAAAGGCGCGGCGCGAAAATACGCGCAGTCTGAACGGCAAAGTGAATTTTACATTCACTTTGCTGTCAGACAATATGCACCTGCGCATTTTTAAAAAGCGCTCAAAAATGCGCAGTGTGTGAACGCAGCCTAACAGTTGCTCATTACCCAACAGTTCATGTCGCATTAAACAGTTGAAACTCTCAAAATTGCGCAGTCACCGATTCTGTCAATCGCATCAGTATCGACTGCACTTTATTCCACCATTAAAGGTCCCCAAATGTGAATACTTTTGCACTTTTAGACCTCGCACTGCAGGTACCGAATTAGTTTGCATTAAATAATTAATAATCCTTGTGCCATCAGCATAAATCTCCCCCTGCCAGGCCTGCGCCGGCCCATGTGTGTTTGCCGACAGCCACGGATAATGGTAAGTCATCATTATGATGGGCAAGGTATAATTTAATAGATAAAATCCAAGTTCTTGCTTGTATCAGCAAAGCCTAAGTGCGAGCGGGCAATTTGCTGAGTATTTGCTGTGTTCACCAGCAGCTTAGAAATAATTACCAAGCGCCCGGCAGACGTATCCGGTGCCATAAATCTGCCGCGCTGATACATGAAGACTTTTTACTTTGAGTCAAAATATTTCAATATTTGTTTTTTAATTGCTACAAAAAAAAATTCTACACCAGGAATAAACAGACAGGATAATTGCTCCTCGCAGCTTGAGTGGCCTCACAAAATGTATGAAAGTGGATTCATCTCTCTTAGGACACATTTAATAGAATAAGAGAGTGAGAGTCATAGATTTGTTTAGGTGAAGTGCTGGCAATTACTCAGCGAAGTGACGCAGTCTGATGAGACCAATTAAGATGACTAAATGTTCTATTAAAAGTCGTCTGCATCAGGCGATATCAGATAAAAAGTGCCGGCGCCATCAAATATTTGGGAAAATTTACTTTGGCGTAAAAGGGAACAGAGAAGTAAAGAGAGGCAAACTTTGTCTTGAATTATGTCTTGAAATGAGTGAGGGTGAGGAATGATGGGCCATGGATAGCAGAATGCATAACCTGATGAAATGCCATCTGCCTACAGTGTTTATAGACTCACAACTGGCAGAAAATGTGTCCACGGTGTGGACGACTCCTAACATACTGTAATCCAATTAGCAACCAACCAATGACTCAAGAATCGTACACGCCACCAATGGCTCATCTGGGACTGTCCAAAGCTCTATTGGTGCATCAGAAACAATACAAATCACTACTAGCTCATTAGGGACAATAAGTCACTTCTGGCTCATCAGGGACTCTAGACAATTTCACTGGCTCATCGGCGACTCTAGACAAAATCACTGGTTCATCAAGGACCTCAGACAACATCACTGGCTCATTGGGGACTCTACAAAACATTACTAGATCATCAGGGACCCAAGACAACATCACTGGCTCATTGGGACTGTAGACAACATCACTGGCTCATCAGGTACTCAACATAGCATTACTGGCTTATAAGGGACTCTAAACAACAGCATTGACTCATCGGGGACTCTACAAATCATCACTGGCTCATTGGGGACCCTAGACAACATCACTGGCTCATCGGGGACTCGACACAAAATCAATGGCTCATCAGGGATGCTAAACAACACCACTGGCTCATCGTGGACTGTACATAACATCACTGGGTCGTAAGGAACTCTAGACAACATCACTGGCTCTTCAAGGACTGTCCATAATAGAATTGGGAGACACTTTGGAAAAAGCCGGCACCAGACAACTCCAATTTTCAAATTTTATTGGTCAGAGTGTTCAGTCATTAAAATCAGCGACCTAAGGGAGCAAGCCCCGCTTGACGCGTTTCGTACATGCAGGTACTTCATCAGCAGCATAAAATAAATGATTACAAAAATGCTTTATAAAACCAAAACAAGTAACTCCTCTCCTAAACCCAATTAAATACTTGTCATCCTATAGGCTGGAGGGACCTATCAATCAATTGTGCCTAATTTGTAAACCTAGTACATACAAAATAAACTGAACCTATAAATAAGTCCTCACTACCATATAATACTTTGTGCATGAATACATTCAATACATATTATCATAATAATTTTGCCCATCATATACCTGGTGTTATTTAATAAGAATATGTGCAGTCTGTACGGTAGTTAAGCCCTTCTGGGTACCTGGTATTAAGGGTCATTATCCAGAAAAATTCCTTCTCAAGTACCCTGCGACCCCAATCCCCCCCTCTTATATTTCGAGGAATTCTTTCAATTCCCTGAACCTTTAAACTAGAGAGGTTTCCATCATGAACATCTCTAAAGTGGCGTGATAAACCTGACATATTTCTATTTTGAGCCCTTGAGTTTGGATCTGAACCTGAGATGTGTTCTCCTAACCACTTTTTTAAGGGCCTAATTGTACAGCCCACATAGTTCATTTTACACAGATAGAGATGTTCATGATATAAACCTCTCTAGTTTAAAGCAAAATTATGATGATAATATGTATTGAATGTATTCATGCACAAAGTATTGTATGGTAGTGAGGACTTATGTGGCGCCCTGCAACGAGTGCGTCACAGGAGGGTATTGCAGCCATAAATGCAGCCGCAATATTCTCCGACCCAGCAGTCATATGGTTAACTTAGAGATCCAAACCCTGCATGCATCACTTAACATAGAGGGCCAATCCAAGGTCCTGGTGGGTGGAGTGTAAGGGTAGTGTAGGAGAAGTACAGTTAGTCTAGAGGAGAAGGAGTCTAGACAAGAGAGAGACACAGACTTGAACTTGGAGTAGGAGCAGGGGCTCTGCACCCCGTGCAGCCCCTGGGCGTCACCGGTCGGGTGTTAGCACCCGAGGCCTGAACAACCGGGATCGGGCATCACCAACCACGGGTTCCAAAAGACCCCTGTGCCCAACTCACAGCCGGTTCACTGGTACCGAAGCTGGCAGCAGTTCACCTCTGCTACGCGAACCAGAAAGCGTGGAGGAGCAGCTTCACAGGAGCACCCCACCATCCGCCAAATTCCAGCCATCTAACCAGCGGTGTACCCACCGAGGGACCCAAGGCTCCCCAAAACATCCATAACGTACATCTTGGATAGGGATTGAAGCAGCCTCCCCGTACCCGACCTGGTATTCCTGGGCGACAATGGCAAATACTTAGCTAGAATGGAGGAACACTACGGATCTCTGAGGGACACATATCACTGCTGAGTCCGCCCGGTCTACTACCCGTTAACTGTATGCCATGTACTGCCTGCTGGTTACAGTAAAGACCCGTTACAGAGACTTTCAGTGTCCGTGCTTCCTTATGATTGCATCCGTCCGCACACAAGGTAACCGCAGCTGCCGCACAACATCTTAAGCAGCTCCAGCCTCCGGGGATCACCGCTCAGCCTGTGGGGAGCGTTCCATCTTGCTGCTATCCATCCCCTAGAGGTTCCGCAGCGTCGGTAGGATTTACCGAACTACTCATAGGTGGCGTCACGAATAAATTAACCCCTTTAATCTGTTCCTACAAGATGTCGTCAACTTTTGATCTGCACTCAACCGGGCCTCACTACCGGAAGGCGCGGCCCACCCGTGACAAGGAGGAAGGAGCTACAGCCTGTCTAAACCGGAGTCCCCGGCCACGGTGAGTCACTTATTTATAGGTTCAGTTTATTTTGTATGTACTAGGTTTACAAATTAGGCACAATTGATTGATAGGCCCCTCCAGCCTATAGGATGACAAGTATTTAATTGGGTTTAGGGGAGGAATTACTTGTTTTGGTTTTATAAAGCATTTTTGTAATCATTTATTTTATGCTGCTGATGAAGTACCTGCATGTACGAAACGCGTCCAGCGGGACTTGCTCCCTTAGGTCGCTGATTTTAATGACTGAACACTCTGACCAATAAAATTTGAAAATTGGAGTTGTCTGGTGCCGGCTTTTTCCAAAGTGTCTCTGAAGTCTGGATTGGCGAGAAATCCTTGCCTGGCACCAACGGTCTGCAAGCATTCGGTGAGCACCATCCATTCCCCTTCCCTCTACTACAGTTTACATAATAGAATTGGCTTATCTGGAACTGTCCATATTACCACTGGTTCATCTAGTATACAAATCACTATTGGCTTATTGGAAATTGTCCAATGGCTTATCCAGAATGAAACACATTACAACTGGTTGTTCCTTAGGGAGGAGACAGATCACCACTGCCTCATCAGGTACTGTACACAACACAGTAGCAAATAGAATTAGTGAATTGACACTAAATTGGGTTACCTACAGACTTCACAGTCAATGGCTGTTGATTGACCACAGAGTAGTGTAAATTATGGAGGTGAGATAGAGTGACTTAGCCCTAGTTCACACACAGCGTTTTTGGTACATTTATGCTGCGTTTGTGACCTGTGGATTTGTCTGCATTGTAAGCTAATTTATGATAATCCTTTCCTGCAGATTTGGTTTACATCAAAACTGATGTGATTTCAGGAAAAGTTGTCCACACACATTGGTTTTTGTTTGGTGCAGAAAGTGGAAACACCACAGGTTTTGCTGCATATTTGAAAGAACGAGCGTCAATTCTTTTCTGCATTTTGCTATAGTTTATATCGTAAAATCTGCAGATGCCCCCGTGGGCCAGCCAGCCCTTGATATCAAACTACCTCAGGCTCCAACAGCCAATGCTGCAGAGCTGGAGTAACTGCTCACTGCTTAAGAGCAGAAATGGCAGAATTACCGTGAAACAGCCCTGTCATATTAGTGCACAGCCCTGTCATATTAGTGCACAGCCCTGTCATATTAGTGCACAGCCCTGTCATATTAGTGCACAGCCCTGTCATATTAGTGCACAGCCCTGTCATATTAGTGCACTGATGATTTTGTTAGCACTATTCCCTTCCCAAACAGGGTCTTGCAGTTCAGCGCCATTCACTTCAGTAGTGCAGAGCAGCAGTGTCACACACAACCCATGGACAAGTTGTCACGAATTTCCAGTCTTTCGGTTATTTGTCACAGCTCATGGGGTCTGTGGTATTTTTAATATGTTTCATTTATTTTGTACCAGCTAAGATTAATGTCCGTTTTCCTTGCTGGCAGCTTCTGGGTCAGGTGATGAGGTTGATGACCACACCCACCTCCCTTTAAATAGTCATATGACCCATTACCTGACGCTGGTTATAGAAGATTCCATTCTATACTGACCTTGGTGGAGAGAGAGGGTTCCTTGCTTGGAGTCTTGGTTGGAGCAATGTCGGCTGTAGAATCTGGTGTTTGGCTACAGTTTATTAGTTGTTGTATCCGTTTTGTGTTGTTCCCAGTCTGTCTACCTATCCCAGTGTCGGAATATGTAAGTGATACAGTTTAGTGTAATCACAGGGTGAGTAGAGGTGACAGTCAGGGACTAGGCACATGATGGCAGATGGGGAAGGACCTGTACAGGGCTGCTAGGGCAGACAGGGAGAGACACAGGTGAGTGTTAGGAGGTGTCCCATCCCTCACTCCCTACCATTAGGGCTTTTCTCCCCCATAACCATCCCGTTGTACCCTTTTTGTTGCTCCTTGTGCTGGGAGTCGTATATCCCATCGTAACACAAGTGTGAAGATTTTGTTGGAGAACCGTCTTTTTTTTACTCTTCATCAAGCTCTTTAATAGGACCCTTGGCTCCTCCATTTAATGAATATTACTGCTGCTAAAAACCCTTTTATTGCTCTTTAAATGTTACATTTTACACTTTTGTTGCATTCAACATTAAAAGAAAATGATCCGCTACAGATTGGTTTATGAGAAGAAATTCATAAAATGAAGTAACATCTTGTGTCGTACGCGCTGATCTCGGCGTCGACTCCTCAGATTCATCCAGAAGGTTGGCGTTGCCATTTGAAGGTGATTTACATCCCTTTATTGCAGTGATATATTGATCGGGACTCGGGACGGAGAAGAAGAACAGACTTTTCCTTTTCTTCTGGCTGTGGAGTCAGACTATTATAAATTCATCAGGGGCCACGGCGGTAAATTTTACCAAGTTGTCAATTCTGCCATAAAACGGCTCTAACTCCACACACCAACTGGTGACATTTTCAGGAGCGGCGGCCGGCGTGAGATAATTCAGAAAACGCTGACGGAAATGTTTCCAGCTCAAGGACAAAACACACAACATGACTGATGGGACAGACACAATAGATTCAGGGGGAATTAAAGTACAACCGGGGGCACAAACTTATGTGAAAGAACATTTGCTACTAAAAAATGTTATTTTAGTTTGTCCTGTTTGCTGAATAACACTTAGTTATCTGATTCCTGAAATCCTGAGTGGCAAAAGATTAGATAGATAGATAGATAGATAGATAGATAGATAGATAGAAAAAAAATTCTCTGCAGCACTCAGCTACTACCAATGATGCAAACATGCTAACAAGCTATATATATTTGAGGAAAAAATTTAAAAACTTACGTTTTTTTTCAAAAAACTCAAAAATCTTATTGTTTTTATTCTTTGGGGTTCTTAGTACACACATTGGCCAATGTCCGTTTCCTCATCAGCCGCGACAAAGTGACCTCAGGTCTGATGAGTCCTAACGCTGACATCCCTGTCCTCCTTTTCCTCCCTATCCCACTCTCAAGTGGGTGGACACCATCTCAACCTCAGACCACCTGTAGGTGATGAGGGTGCAAATTGCAGACATGGAGCCAGATTCTCCATTCGTTATACACAAAACAGAAAAAAACTGCACAGCACTCACAGACATAATGTGAACTGGTGCCAGCAGGGACACTGGGTCAAACAACTAGAAAAAATTCTCTGCAGCACTCAGCTACTACCAATGATGTACACATGCCTTTCAAAAAACTCAAAAATCTTATTTTTTTTTATTTTTCTTGGGGTTCTTGGTACACACATTGGCCAATGTCCGTTTGCTCATCAACCGAGTGGGATAGGGAGGAAAAGGAAGACAGGGATGTCATCGCTAGGACTCATCAGACCTGGGGTCACCTTGTCGCGGTTGATGAGCAAACAGACATTGGCCAATGTATGTACCAAGAACCTCAAGAAAAATAAAAAAAAAGATTTTTGAAAAAAACGTAAGTTTTTACATTTTTTCCTCAAATATATACCGCTTGTTAGCATGTGTGCATCATTGGTAGTAGCTGAGCGCTGCAGAGAATTTTTTTCTAGTTGTTTGACCCAGCGTCCCTGCTGGCACCAGTTCACATTATGTCTGAGTGCTGTGCAGTTTTTCTTTTCTGTTTTTTTTTTTCTGTTTTGTAGATAGATAGATAGATAGATAGATATCCATTGTTCTTATAGCCCCCACCCAGGATCTGCCCCCAGCACATGTTGACATGTTTGATACATTTTAGGTTCAGCGGCCCATCAGAGAGAGGTCACCTTGTCGAGGCTGGTGGGTTCTCATGAATTGGCCACTTTGAGAGCTAAGTATCTTCAATTTATAAGTATATTCTATATAACAAGAATGCAGTTTAGATTTCAGATATTCAATGATTTCACATATCTTAGCACTTGCAGACTGCGGCTGTATTATTTTGTTTCTACGTAGATTTGATAAATAGATATATAGATAGATAGATAGATAGATAGATAGATAGATAGATAGATAGATACTAGTAAAGAAAAGGCTGGACAAAGGGCGTGTGTACCTGAAACGTTGCCAAATGTACCCAGGGCTGGATTAAAGGCTTGTATTCCATCTGACTACAGGATTGCTGCAGCCTTTTCTTTACTAGTACGTACTAGGCGTTTTGAAGACAGATCGGCTTGATTTGCACCCATTTATTGACAGTACTGCTCCCCTCTTTTTTCCTATATAGATAATATATAGCTAGATGGATATACAGTAGATAGATTGATAGAATGACTGATAGATGATATATAGAGAATAGATACATAGATGGAGAGATAGATGGCTAGATAGAAGGACAGACACATGATAGCTAGATAGATAATAGATAGCTCCTGAGTGTTTTTCTGGTTTTGTTCTGTATTCTGCTCATCGTCTCCTCCGTAGTTCTGTCCACAGTCGCAGGGTGACCAGCACCGCTGCCGCTGTTTATTTTTAATTATTTGGAGATTTTGCAGGTTCAGGAATTGTCTGGGGGAGTCGGGATCTTGTATAGACCTGACCTTGAAGTGCAAACTCAACAGCAATTTCAAAGACTTCTGGGAAATTTGATGTACGGTCCATCAGAAAAATCATCAAAGGTTATATGCTGGAAAAAAAAGATCTATCCCCTCATTGATAGGAACTAGCTGTATGTACCACAGTAGTAGCCCCCATGGTTGAACCAGGTTTGAGTTTACCACATGCTTTTTCCCATGTGTGGACCAGGGAGGGCTCCCCATTCTTCATCGGCATCAGGACATTTTAAAACAGCATATGAAGACCTATCTCAATCAATACTACCCTGGTGGACTGATGGGAAGAGAGTGGAGGAGAATGTGTTTTCAGTCAATACAGATTTCTCCCATTACTGAAATAATAAATGACAGTTGGTGCTCAAAGTTCTATGGAGAACTGTAACTTTTGTTCCAGGAGAACTTGCAGCAGAATGTCTGTTTGCCTCTAGCTCCTCTTCTTCAGGAGAACTTGCAGCAAGATATCTGTCTCCGCCTCTAACTCCACCCCCTCAGGAGAACTTGCAGAATGTCTATCTGCCTCAGCTCCTCCTCTTCAGGAGAACTTGCAGCAGAATGTCTGTCTGCCTCCAGCTCCTCCCCTTCACAAGAACTTGCAGCAAGATATGTCTCCGCCTATAGTTCCACCCCATCAGGAGAACTTGCAGCAATATGTTTATGTCTGCCTATAACTCCATCTCCTCAGAACAACTTGCAGCAAAATGTCTGAATTTGCCTCTAGCTCCTCCCCTTTAGAAGAACTTGCTGCAAAATATGTCACCTCTAGCTCCACCCCCTCAGGAGAACTTGCATCAGATTGTCTGCCTCTAGCTCCATCCCTCAGGTAAGCTTGTAGCAGAATGTCTGTTTCACCTCTAGCACTTTCCCCTCAGGTAAACTTGTAGCAAAATGTCTGTCACCTCTAGCTCCATCCCCTCAGGTAAGCTTGTAGAAGAATGTCTGTCACTTCTAGCTCCTCCCCCTTGTCAGTAGAACTTGTAGAAGAATGTCTGTCACTTCTAGCTCCTCCCCTTCGTCAGTAGAACTTGTAGAAGAATGTCTGTCACTTCTAGCTCCTCCCCCTCGTCAGTAGAACTTGTAGAAGAATGTCTGTCACTTCTAGCTCCCCACCCCCCGTCAGTAGAACTTGCAGCAGAATGTCTGTCACTTCTAGCTCCACCCCCTCAGTAGAACTTGCAGCAGAATATCTGTGTTGCCTCTAGCTCCTCCCTCCGTAGAATTGTATAAGCACCAATTGCCAACTCTTATGTCTGTAATGAGAAAATCTGTCTTCACTGAATACAGATTTTATCCCTGAATGAAGAGAGAAGGATCAGTCCAGGAGGAGAAAGAAGCAGATTTCTCTGATAAGATATATGACAAAATTGCTTATTTTCATGTGTAATATTGATTTATGAAATAAAAATTAAAAGGACGGTTACTCCGAGTCTCTTCATTTGTTCTGACACTACACTTCCCATCAGGCACTTGGGTATTTCCATATGTTGCACTGATTTTGCTTTGTTTGGAAAGTTGTTGTAAACTGCGCAACAATAAAATGTGAATATGCCCCAACATCCTCAGAGCTGCAATACATCAGAATACAGGAGAACGTGAAACCTATAACAGTTCATCAGATTTATCATTATTTCTCCTCTTTGCACAACTAAACATAAATTGAGATGATGCAAAAATCTGTTGTGGAATTTAGATGGTAAAAAATTGCCCCTTCTAATTACTGAGTGTGAATCCATAATAATAGTGGGAATAAACCGATTGTGGTTCTTTCCGACTCTGCAGGAACAGTACATGGCGCTATCTGTATTTTCCTCAATGCACAGACAGTCACAGGGTATAATTATTTTCCGAATATGATGACATTTCGACAGTAAAAGCTAGAAATCGCCAGGTGGTCAGAGGAGCAGGAGGAGAGACACTAAACTTCCTGCGGTGATTCCTTTCTATAAGTAGAATTATCTATGCTGGAGACTCATTTTTTTTTATTTCATCTTTTCATATATATGTATTTTAGTTTCTACATATATTTTTTTTGCTTGTCTTTTTAGTTTTTTTCTTCACAATTGCCCAGCTACGTAGCTGAGCAGTTTATCCCAGAACACTGCCAATTTTATCATTCTGCTCAGAGGTGCTTGTTGGCCAGTTAAAGGGAATTTGTCAGGTCAAAAATAAATATGTAACTACTATCATTTTCTAATTCCTCTGGTGAAGCTCTTTCTATTCATGTATTTCTTTTATGTATACTTCCCTCCTACCCTGTGTAAACTGAAAACAAAGAGATTCATTCCATCT